>JARGCV010000024.1:2750000-2855000 GCA_034064705.1 Bothrops alternatus
TTCTTCTTCTTCTTCTTCTTCTTCTTCTTCTTCTTCTTCTTCTTCTTCTTCTTCTTCTTCTTCTTCTTCTTCTTCTTCTTCTTCTTCTTATTATTATTATTATTATTATTATTATTATTATTATTTGTTATATGTTCATATCCCTATCTAACATATATCTACTGGAATCACAGGTTTCCTTAGATATTTAACTATAAATATGTTAATTAAAAGGGCAACAACACACATTCTTTGTTTTTCACCCTGCTTCCAGGCTAGACATACCCCCTTTTAACAATACTTTCTCCTAATATATATTTTTGGTGTGTAGATTTCCTAAATGCAATATTGTACTGTAAGCTTTCTGTCACTTCCTAAAGAATGCATTTATTTGAGCATGGAATGGATCAAAATGTGTAAAAATACAATAATTGAAGGATAGTTGCCTTGGATGTGAGTAGCTTCAAAGGGATTTTTCACTTTGATTTAGCTTAAAGTGAACTCTCCCACTTAGAACAAAATCATAAAGCAAAGGGTCCCTCTGCTTCTAAGCATTGGAATAGCTGTTGTGCCTCACTTCACCTGACCAAATGACTTCTGGGCATTGGTAATGCCAGGGCAGAAGTCATTTTCTTCATGAAGAGATTGCTGATTGAAGAGGATTGGCCCTACTTCATAGGGCAATGTGTCTCACCTCTACTGTGTAAAGAAAAGTCGTGTTGCTTTCTTGAGTAATTCCCCAATCTCTGGAGCAAAAGTCTCATCAGAGCCAGCTTTTGACACAGGTGGCCTGTACAAAAATAACAGCAGCCCCCCCTTTATTACTAGCTCTGGAGGGCAGACTATGCTGGACCTTTTTATACAGTGACCACACTTTAGACTATTTAGACTATAAGAGTGGTTTATCTTTTATTTCTAAACCCCTTTCAACCAGATTTTGTTGTTTTCCATAATATCCTTCAGGGACTGAATTTAGGGGGGGGGAAGGTAAGTTATAGTTCTGCCAGTAGTCTGACTGTTATAATACACAAAAGAATAATCTTGCTCTTCTTTAAACATTTACTGAAATAATTGAATTTAGAAGCCCTACTCTACCAAAATCTTATGATATTCCACAATATTGTCCATCAGAAGTTAGAAATATGTGATCTAAACAGTGAACAATCTAATCATGACAAAAATATTAGTTATAAAGCCACACCCAGATCACTAATATCCTGCCCAATGTAGAATATGATCTCTGTGTCTGGTAAAGCCGTAACATCTGCTTCCACACCAGAACATTAATTAATTAATGTTTGAATTTCAGCTGTTTACATTAATATACGAACACTTTAAAAACATACATAAAAGCATGAAAAATGCAAATAAACAACAAAAGCTGAAGCAAATCCTGCATATGTACACAATGGCAATACAAATAAAGAAATGATAAAAGGTGGTCTAGTCTTAATTGTCTCTGGAACAGCTCTTTCTTCGACTTTTTGCCATCTCTTCTGGGAGACTGTTCCAGGGAACTGATGTTGCTACCAAAAGCAGTGCCTCCTGGCCTAAGTAACCTTGATTTCCCAAAAGTAGGGAACTAGGAGTAGTTCCTCCTAAGATGATCTCATAGGTCAGCCCAGTTCTGGATGGAGCAAACAATTCTAAAATCCTAAATTGCTGTTACCAAGGTAATCACTGCATGAAACAAGGTCATCCACCAACATTAAAAGCATGGAACTCCTCAAGGGGAACCTTTAATACTATGTGTACATGTGGAGGGAATCATATGGATACAAGACTATATCAGCCTAATCTATTATACTAAAATGAATGATGCCTGTTTTATTTGTGACAGACCAGACATTTATAAACTTGAAAAATGTGAAAGAAACCAAGGATGAGAAAAGGCAAGGCAGGACTGTGAAAAAAGATAAAGAATTATTAGAACCACAAACTTGAATTTTAAAACTTTTTATTATTATGCCACTATGGCAGCAACACAAATAAAATATTTTTGGTCTTACTGAGAAATTGATGAAGTGATCTTCAAAGACCCGGGCACACAGATAGAAACATAATGAAACCAATACAAAATAAAATATCTCTTGGTACACTTCTATGGTTTGACTCTATTCATAAATCTATATTTTTAGGAAAATAAGTTCTTCCTTTATTAAACATCCCTTTAAATCATTTGTTTTCTCTTCACACATAGTTCTGGGGGGGGGGGAAGGATGATACTGGATTTGGACTGTTTCAGTATTAATAGTGCACAAGTGTGGCACACAGCAGATGGACTTTGATTATGCAGTTGGTGGTATAACTTCTTAATGTACAAGGTATCTGTTTGTCATCTTATTGGTCTTTCTGTGCAAATATAGAAATATTCACAAATGTCATAATGTTATTTCACAGACGTTGCCATTTTTGTTTGGCTCTGCAACAGTTCGCATTTCCTAAGTGTAAATGTAATTGTTATTTAGATTTGATTAGATTTTCTTGAAACATAGAGAGTTACAGAGTTTATAAATACTAATTATATTATCTGAAATAGATTGGCCTCATAACTCCTTTATTGTTATATAAAATAATTTGTTGGCCTTGGTGATACTATGCCCATGAAAAATTATTGAAAATATAACTAATTTTTGAGATGAATATCTTTAACATCAGAATTAGAAATACAGCATTTTTGTTAGTTTTTTTATCTAGAAAAAATGTACCTGGCTTTCCATAAGACATACACTTTTTATCCACATGTAGATTTAACACTGCAGATACTTATTCTTTACATGAATGGGACAATTATGCATTTGATGTTTGGTTGGGGCTCTATACTTCCTGTAGGCAAGATGAAAAAGAATTTCAACACTGATGTATAACTGTAGTTATAGCAATAAATATGGAGAGAGTGAAAAACATTTCAGAACATACATTTTTTATTTATAAACACATCAGATCACCTGTTCAGTCTTAGATGCTGCTGCACAGTACAGACAATGAAGACATTTGTAAAACTCAATTTTACTCCTGTCCCCAACAACTGTCCCATTTTTGCCTTATAAATTTCATCTTTCTATACTGTGCATCCTAATGATTCCACGATGGAGTGCACAGGGGAAAAATTATAATGTCATTAAAAGTTGCTATAAATTTCAGATCAGCATCACTACTAATCCGATACACAATTTTACTGCCTCTATAAAGCAGGTGATTTGCAGTGGTTTGAGGCGTCTCCAGGAACATTTTACTTCTTTTAAAATTAAACACATCAAGTTTGTGCTGAATACAGAGTGCCAGCATAAAATGAGGATAAAAAGAAGAGGGAAGTGTCATCAGATAGGAATTGCAACTGAATCTTTATATGTGCCATCTTGGCACTGTGATACTAAATATAGTGCCAGGTAAATAGATGTGCTGAAATATTCAGAATAAAAAATCCAAATATTCTAAGAAAAGAAGAGCAGAGACATAGAACTAGTGACTCATTTATTTTACAGGATAAGATCCAGTTAAAAGAAGTGAATGCTTAGTGAACTCTTGGTGTATAGTAATATACATTCCTTGTATAGTAATTTTGGAACTCAACTGTTGGGTTGAGAAGATGGTATCTACAGTTAAAAAAACATGACATAAATGTGCCATTAAGATAGAATATTACAATTAATGTAAAAACAAATGTAATATTCTGCATGATAGTTTTAGAATCCAAAGTAGACATAAACCACAGTTTATGAGAAAAATTTGAAAGTCAAATTTAGTGATAGTAATTTCAAATAAGATAGTATTAAATAAATATTAACCCAGGATGGAATCTCACATAAACATTAAAAGTGGGAAAGTAATTAAGATAATTTCATTTAATCTCCTACATATCACAGCACCAATTTCCCACCTTGTTTCCCAAACTGAGAATTATTGTTGTTTTTGCATGGAATCACAATAACTATAAGCAACAAAATTCATTATCCATCCCCAGATAATATCTTCTTGTCCTTGGCATGTATAACTGGCTATCTGACTTTTAAAATGGCCTTTGTGCAATTAGCACTGTTGCACAATACATTTCTTTGATGATGATCAGTTGAGAGCTGATTTGTAATCTGGGGCTTTTTTTGAATTTACAACCTCTCTTAAAATAGAAAATGTATGCTGTGACCAGGAGAGCTTTTATACAGTTACATCTCATATGTACATCTCTTCCTGGATCAGATAGCATTACAAACAATCATCCATCCCTTTTTCACCTCAAGGTGAAACTGAGTTGTGGTATGCAACTCATCTATATCAGAGTTCCCAAACTTCCTGGCTTTGTGGACCACTGGGCGGGGGGGGGGGGAAGGGGATGGTGGTAAAACCACTTCTGGAGATTTTCTCCTTTCAAATAAATGCATCTTGGCAGAAGTCACACTCCAAAAGAGGGTAAGAAAAAGGAAAAAGAAAAAGCTGAAGATTAAAATTAATATCTTGTAAAATAAAGTACCCTGTTTATAAAAACTGATTTCTCTATCATTGTAAATTAATCTTTCTCTCAATTGATTCAGCATCTTAGCATCTTGCTGAGCCATGGAGAAGGGAAGACACTAGTCAATGTGCCAGAAGTCTGAGACAAAAATGAGCTAATCCATGTGCCCAGAAGCTGTACTTGAATGCTTCTATTTCTTTTCCTTCTGTGGTGGATAAGTTGTTCACACTGCTGTGTATAATTTGAGCACAAATTGCTGATACCTTAAGCCTGCCCTAGTAAGAAAATCAGAGGTGGCTAGAAGGGGAGGTGGAAAGGCCAGACTTCATTCCCATTCCCCTGTCAAAGAATCAGATAAGGAAACAGATTTTTTTTTCAATTCAGTTAGATGACCGGAGAAATTATCCTGCATTCTTTTTTTTTATAATTTTTTTTATTAGATATCCGTTTGTACATGTAAACAATGAAAAAGTTCAAGTTAAAGCCATTCAACTTAATACAATCATTTTAAATTTGTAGACCTTCTTCATTCCGTATGTCCAAGTTTAACTATCTTTTCAGATCAACCCATTGGACATCAAACAAACAAGTCATCTTATTAAAATTAATATTTTTCATGTCAATATACCCATCCCTTCAACAAGTACATTCTTAGTCTATTTAATATATATCTTCCATTAATCGATAGATATATATTTGTACATTCTTTAGATATCTTTGTTATTATTGCCAGGAAGAGAATGGAATCAAGATCAGAGTCAGCAGACTCTATTACTGGCCACCATTTCATTTACTCTATACGTTTCAGTGGATGCTAAGTAATAGTGACATTAATTGGCTCAATTGGCAAAGCATGTGATGCAATTTATTTTTCTTTTTTGTGATGGCTGTACTTATAAAAAGTACAGTATTGATGATGTTACCTAGTTTGTGTAGTGAAACATCTGCAAGAAAACAACCAAGCTCAGAGAGCACCAAGAACCCCCCCAAGTCTTTCTATGTTGCCTCATCATGGAGCTGGTGGGGGTTTGCTCAGAAGAATGAATGAAAATGCTGGGAGTGTATGCCAAGAGTTTATAATCTCAGCAGAGTCACCCACAATGTGAAAGGATATATGTTGGGCATAAGCAGTATAGGAAGAAGATGAAGGATCTCCTTAACAACAAAGACGTCATATCATAGTGGGTGGGAAAAAGGAATATTAAACTTCTCTGTACTTTACTAAGAAAACCACAAGGTGAAGACAAGGTGAAATTATTGATAATATAGTGCCCTCAGATATATTATGGACCTCTCAAATTGGACAGTACTACTGACGCTACTGAGAAAGACCAGAAGATTTTTTTGAGTACTAATAGAGCTTATGACTTAGCTAAATTACTGATGTTGCCATGCAGGGAGGAAAAAAAAATCTGGAGCTGCAAAAACAGAATTACAATGGATGGAATGTAAGAAGCATGAGCATAGGAAAAGTTCAGCACAGAGAAAAATGAAATCAATTGATTACATATTGACATCTCAGGCCTCAGAGAATTGGAGTGGACTAGAATTGCACAAAAGAGCATGCTGTTTTCTACTCGGAGCATGAGAAGCAGGAAAGGAATGTTGCTGCTTTTTTTAACCAGGTAGGATGTAGCAAGGACAGTACTTGAATACAATGCAATCAGGGACTGAATAATATCAGTTTGATTTCACAGACAACCCTTTTATATGAAAACTATCCACGTTCATGCTCCTAATTATTGATGTAGCAGAAGGGGAAGTTGATGTGTTTTATGATCACATTCAATATAAAATTAGCATAACATAGAAGCAGGATTGTAGCTGGAGACAGCAAAGATGGAAATGGTAAGAAAGAAAAAGTAGTTGGACTGTATGGCCTAGGAAACTGGAGAACTATTTATCAAGTTATGCTAATCCAATGATTTGGTCACTGTAGCATAGTCTTCTAATAACCAAACGATGTCTAAATACAATGGACATCATAACACGGAGCAAACAGGAATCAAGTAGCCTTTTTTTTTTTGCAACAAGCAACTAGAAGAGTTCAGTTATAAAAGAGCAAATCCATGACTTGGGTTTGGCTGTAGAACAAGCTGCTCGTGTGCAAGTTCCAAGCTAAAGTAGCAGAAAAAAGATAAGCACCAGTTTTCTAGACAATTAATACTCCTGTATCAAAACAAGCAAGCAAACAAACAAAAAAGGTATATAAGTCCATGTCTGGTCTCACATTCAAGCCAGAATGGCTAAAGAAGTCAGTGCTCTGCAACCAGAGGTTTTTTGTGTGATCTCTCTAGCATCCTGCTTGTCTGCTAAAACTGACCATTAATACTCTTTAAGGATATTCCCAATCCATGAGTACACCTGTCGGCTTCTTTCTCAGTGCAGTACTCTCTGATTTTCCTTCAGACAGATAGAGGACAGGATTTCTACAGCACATGCTCAGAAGACACAACAAATGATAGGAAACAAAATGCAGAAGGGGAGCCCATTATCTGTTTAACCTCTAGACCATAGACATTCTTGTGGCGTTGCAGACTGAATGACAAATCAGTCCAGCTTAAATTGAATTTCTACCCTCTTTATTGAATTCCTATGAAGTACATAAAAGATAGTAAATAATCACAACTGTTTCTAAAATAGACTGCTCTTTTTCAGTTTAACCTTGAATGTATCCAAGCACTGGCCTTGGGACTCTGATGAATTTTGTTCCTTCCTCCTCATGTCATCAACACAGTTGATGAACCTGGGTAAATGAAACTCTGTGTGTGTGTGTGTGTGAGAGAGAGGGGGGGGAGAGAGAGATGAGACAGAGAATGTGTGTGAGAGAGAATCTATGTATGAAACAAAGTACTGTTTAACTTAACTGCTTATGCTTTTGTCCACCAGTCTTGTGGGCTTGGGAAAACTTTAATCTTTGCATTTTTAAGAGATTGAACTTTGCTGAACCTATCCTGCCTCTATTGCAACTCCCACATTGTCCAAAGATGTTATAGTGTCACTCAGTTTCAGGCACACGGCTGGTTTTGCCCTCTGGCTTTGCTGCCACAAGAAAGGGTAAGTCTTTCATCACTGAGCAACTATGAGATACCATCTTCGCTTCTCTAAGATGGTTTGTCTGCATTCTTCCCAAATTCCACTGGACATTTCACAAGTTAAAATGTGAAATAAAGAAACTAATGGAAAGATGACTCTCAGTCATTAATGCCTATTTTGCAATTATTTTTAGCTTATTAAGCAGTGCCAAACAGATTTCTAATTTAGACAGATGTAATTAGTCACATATACCAAGTCCCTAGGACAGACAGGAAGGAGACAGACTTGTGTATCCAACTATGCTTTATTGGGCAGGAAAACCGAACGTGACCAGGCTTTAGGTAACCTTCCATTGAAGAGGATTATTTGAAACAGAGAATCTACAAAATGTGACAGTAATCAACAAAATTAACTTCTCTTTTATTTTTCAAGATAGCTAAAGAATAATATAGCTGCTATGCCCATTGTTAGTTTAACATTGCTAATCTGGCTTGCAAAAATCTGGATAACTATGCAATGATAAACATTTTTTTCATGTAGTCTAGTTGTTGTGTTCTGGGCCTGATGAGGAAACTCAGCAGGCCCAGAAATGTTGCAAATGGTCCCGGGCAATCTAAAAGCTGCCTGAGACCAGACTGGCTGGTGCCGGACTACTGCGCATGCGCAAGGCGTGAAGAAAGAAGGATTCCTATTGGCTGGACTGCCTGGGGGTTGGAAAACTATAAAAGGCCTGCATGCCTGTTTTGCAGTTGCTTGGAGTG
This sequence comes from Bothrops alternatus, assembly GCA_034064705.1. Lineage (NCBI taxonomy): Eukaryota > Metazoa > Chordata > Lepidosauria > Squamata > Viperidae > Bothrops > Bothrops alternatus. Next base: position 2,758,227 of record JARGCV010000024.1, read on the forward strand.
GAGTTAAGGTGAAATAAAGAAACTTGGTTATGATGTGTTGTGCTTCAATGCCTCGAATCCCAAAACACAAAAGTGGCGATGAAGGTGGGATCGCTGCAAGGAAAAAGGCAGTAAGAAGAGGATAAGCCTCATCTGAAGAGCCTGAAGCCTGGGAATCGGCGTCCAGCTCTGCACTCATCTGCCAGTACAGCATTGCTGGAGGTGAGCTTGGCAAATGGGCCCTTCCCCTCAATGAAGGCTTGCAGCGAGGCATTCAAAGCAGAAGATGTCAAAGATTGGATGTCTGTCCGGGTTCGATGTCTCTCACCCGGAGCGCTGGAACTCCTACGTGGCCCGGGTGGAAAATTGCCTAAGGGTCAACCAGGTTTGGGAAGACAGCTTGAAAGCAGCAATCCTGCTGTGCATCTGCGGTCAGGACACTTTCAATGAAGCCGAGAACCTGGTAGCCCCGGCACCGCTGGAGTCTGTCACCTATACAGATCTAAAGAACATGCTGAAGGATCACTTCCACCCCAAGATTTCTGTGATTGCGTGGAGACATGCTTTTGACCAGAGGGATCAGAAGCCAGGCGAATCTGCTGCTGAGTTCATCGCTACTTTGAGACAAGCTGCCAGGCCTTGTGAATTCAAGGACCTGGAAGAACGCTTACGAGACCGTTTCGTCTGTGGCCTTAGAAGCAGGGAGCTGCAACAAAAGATCTTTGCTGAAGCTGAAGTCACATTCCAAGATGTCTTACGCAAAGTTGCAGCTGAAGAAGCAGCAGGCAGCGCTGTGAAGGCTCTGCAGCTCGCCAGAAACGCTCCAGCCGTCGCAACCGTCCATCAAGAGGTCACTCAGGAAGTCCAAGACTCGGATCCTGAAGAGGAGGTGGACAGACTTCACCAGCCAGCGGTGAGAAGACCGCAAGAGAAACCAGACAAGGCCCCAGCAGCCCTTCAGTGTCTCGGTTGCGGAGGATGCCACAAGCGCACGGACTGCCGGTTCCACTCCGCCATTTGCCGGGCATGTGGTAAGCAAGGCCACATTGCTACCATTTGTTTGGGTTGCCAGCAGGTGCAACCTCAGGAAGAATTCCTTCAGAAAGGTACCAGGGTCCCCAGCCAACAAAGGGTGAGTTTCTGTGCGTCGCATAGAAGCATCTTGCAAACAAGGACTCACAAGCCCCTTAAAAAGAAGCTTCGCATTGATGTACAGTTACAAGGGGTTCCCTTATTGATGGAGCTGGAAACCGGGTCCGCTCTATCGAGCATTTCACACAATACTTTTAAAGGATTTGCTGCAGTAGTGGCCGTCGAGTCAAACTCAGGCCATCGAACTTAATTCTTACTGACTTTCAAAATTCAAAGGTTAATATACTAGGAGAAGCCACACTCAAGGTGCAGCGTAAGGCTTTCCAAGGCCTCTTAGATGTGGTGGTTGTTGGGGGTGATCATACGAGTCTAATTGGACTTGATTGGTTTGAGGCCCTGGGAATTCAGGTGACTGGTCTGAATAGTCTGCAAACTCTAGGAATTGCAAAAGTCTGCAAAGAGTTTGCGGATGTGTTTAGTTCAGAGCTTGGTTCATACAAGGGGCCTCCCATCGCACTGTGATTAAACCCAAACATCGCACCAGTTAGGATTAAGCCTAGGAGGGTGCCATTCACCCTCAAAGGCAAGATTGATGCGGAACTGGACAACTGCTCCAGCAGGGCATCTTGGAACCTGTGGACTCAAGTCCATGGGAAATCCCAATTGTGACGCCTTTAAAGGCTAACAGGAAAGTCTGAATTTGTGCGGACTATAAGTGTACTCTGAACACAGCTTTGCAACAGCAGGCATATCCTATACAGTAGTGAGTCATATTTTGGCCTCCCTTAAAGGGGGAACACTGTTTGCAAAGCTTGATTTAGCACAGGCCTATGAACAGCTACCTGTTGATGAGGCAACTGCTGAAGCCCAAACAATGGTGACCCATAGGGGCACTTATAAAGTAAAAAGGTTACAATTTGGGGTGAATGTTGCTCCTGGCATATTCCAGAGCATAATGGAGCACACGCTCAGGGATATTCCAGGGGTTTGCCCCTGCTTTGATGACGTCCTCATTGCAGAGAAGTCATCACAGAATTTGGCTGAAAGATTAAGGGCTGTGTTGATGAGGTTGCATCAAGTGGGCTTCAAATTAAAAAAAGACAAATGTAAAATTTGTGTTACTTCTACAGAATTTCTATTTTAAAATAGAGCTTCAGCCTTTTTTGGGACTTCTTAATATCTATCATGCTTTCCTTCCCCATAAGGCTGCTGTGGCTGAGCCGTTACACCGGGTCTTAGACAAGCAAGCTCCATGGCAGTGGACTAAAGTCCATGACAGGAGTTTTAAAGAGGTCAAGGTCTTGCTCTCATCAAATGCAGTATTAGCCCATTTTAATGAGCAACTGCCTGTATGCATCGCTTGTGATGCATCCCCTTATGGTGTGGGTGCAGTACTCGGTCACCTAAAGGCTGATGGAACACAAGTCCCTGTGGCTTACTACTCAAGGACCCTGTCATCTGCAGAGCGGAATTATGCTCAGATTGACAGAGAAGCATTGGCAATAGTGGCTGGTATAAAGAAATTCCATGATTTCTTATATGGCCGTCATTTCATGGTCTATACAGTCCACAAACTGTTGCTGGGGTTGTTTACAATGACCAAACAAACCCCTCACATCATTTCCCCCTGTATGCTGAGGTGGTCCATTTTCCATATGACTACACGCTCATTCACAAACCTGGCAAAGAAATGGGCCATGCAGATGGCCTCAGTAGGCTACCTCTCACTCACATAGAAGCAGATCCTGCCCCTGCTATTAATATTCTTTCTATTCAGCAACTACCTGAATCTCCCTTCAATGCTAGGGACATGGCTGCAGAAACTGCCACTGATCACACGCTTGCACGCGTGCTGACATGGGTGTTGTCAGGATGGCCTGACACATGTCCAGATGCTACATTTTAAAGTTTCTGGCAAAGGAGACATGAACTGTCTACCTTTAACGGGTGCCTTTTATGGGGGAGTAGAGTAGTTATCTCAGCCTCACTGAGGTCTAGAGTCTTGTCCTCTCTGCATGAGGGAAATCCGGGCATCGTGCGCATGAAAGCGCTTGTGTGCAGCCATCTCTGGTGGCCTGGGCTTGATAAATGCCTCAGGCCCCTGTACACAGGTGGGAGGAGACACAAACCCCTTGGTCAAGGGTACATTTAGATTATGCTGGGCCCTTTCAGGGGCCATTCTTCCTTATCCTTGTGGATAGCCATTCCAACTGTCTCCTTCACTACTACTGCTAGGACCATTCAGGTGCTAAGAGGTATCTTTGCAACCCATGGCCTTCCTGATGATCTCGTTTCTGACAATGGTCCTCAATTTACATCTTGTGAGTTCTAGGCTTTCCTTCAGGCCAATTTGATATGGCATGCAACGTCAGCTCCCTTCCACCCTTCCACCAACGGGCAAGCTGAAAGAATGGTGCGCACTCAAAAGACTAATGCACAGCAGCTGGCATCACAGGTTAGCAGACTTTCTTCTTGCACACTGCACCACACCTTGCACTGCCACCAGGAAGAGCCCAGCTGAACTCCACTGGGGCTGCCGCCTCATCACAAAGTTAGACAGACTGCACCCAGACCGGGTGTCCTAGGAGACTTCAGGTGGGCGATCCGGTCTGGGCAAGGAACTATGGTCCTGGACATCTCTGGGTTCCTGCTGTCATCTGTAAGATCTCTAGACCTCTCTCATAAGAAGTGACCTTGGGAGATGGCCGTGTCCTGCGGCGGCACATCGATCAACTGTGCTGGCAGTTGTTCCCTGTTGATTTTGCCCCTGCCTCCGCTCTGGGGGGAGGGGCCCCAGGAACTAGGTCACACTTCAGGTCAACATTGTGAGATCCAGCCTCACTGTTCCTGGGAATTACCGTAGGTTGCTAGGGACTTCCCAGGGGAGGAGCAAAAGGCATCCTCACGGTTCAGTTATTGCGCCAAACAGGTAGTCATGCATATCTGCAAGAGCTCCAGACAGGAATTCTCCTGAGGAGGAGTTTGCCATATAGGCGGCTCCTGACTCTGGCACCCCAACCACTTACACGGGGGAATGGAATTATTGGGGCACACCTGCAATGCAGGTGACGTCCGAGACTGGTTGCGGGCTCGAGGAACTAAGTTCCCTGGAGCCATCCAAGGTAATTGGGGAGTCCTCAGCCACTCCAGCGGGTTGGGGAATTTCCTCTGCTCTAAAGGAGCCTGGAGAGAGCCCCGACAACTTTGCCAGCATGCCTCACCAGGGGTCACCTGCAAAATTTGTGCATAAAAGTCCTGGTCTAGAGAGCTACCACATGGGCCGGTAGGCCAGGCACCCTTAAGTACAAATCCTGGTCTGCCTAGCCGGGCAGGTGAGCTGACAGGCCAGGCACCCTCCCTGACTTTGCGTAGGTCACAAAGGGCTAAGGCCCCTCTTAAGCATCTAGATGAATATGTGAGGTTCCTGTCAGCACAAGGATACCTTACTAGTCTAGGATAGGAGATGGACATATGTGGGGTAGAAGATAGACACAGGAATTCCACATTAAAGGGTGGGTTGGTTAGAGAACCCTATTATTTTATAAGAATGTTGCCAGCGTATGAGCAGGAATATTATTTTCTTTTATTATTATTATTATTATTATTATTATTATTATTATTATTATTATTATTATTATTATTATTATTATTGTTGTTGTTGTTGTTGTTGTTGTTGTTGTTGTTGTTGTTGTTGTTGTTGTTGTTGTGAAAAAATTGGAAGTGTGTGTGTTCTATCTAGGGGGGAGGGGTGTTGTGTCCTGGGCCTGATGAGGAAACTCAGCAGGCCCAGAAATGTTGCAAATGGTCCCGGGCAATCTAAAAGCTGCCTGGGACCAGACTGGCTGGCGCCAGACTACTGCGCATGTGCAAGGCACAAAGAAAGAAAGATTCCTATTGGCTGGACTGCCTGGGGGTTGGAAAACTATAAAAGGCCTGCGTGCCTGTTTTGCAGTTGCTTGGAGTGGAGTTAAGGTGAAATAAAGAAACTTGGTTATGATGTGTCGTGCTTCAATGCCTCAAATCCCGAAACACAAAACTAGTCATCTAGATTTTTGCAGCCCAAATCTATGATTCCTGTTTACCCCATTTTGAAATTATGCACATATGCCCCCTTCTTTTGTGAATAAAGGTATCTGAAGATCTATGGAGTGTTGTTCTCTTTTGTCTACCTATTTGAAAAGTGGCTGAAGAGAGATGTTAAATTAAAAAGGGGGAAATGATAGATTTGAAATAAATTCAAGGAGCACAGCATTAATTAACAGATTGGGGGTAAATTGCACCTGAAAGCATTAAATGTCACTGCAGCATAATGGGTGATGAAGCACTGTAGAAATTACATATTTTAGGATGTTGGATTAAGGGAGAAAAAAAAACAGCTTTTATTCCAGTATAAAGAGCCATGTCACAAGATTGTTTAAAATGTGTGATGGGAATCAGGAAGAATTTGGGGTTGTGCAGCCTAATGACTTAACATTCAGGAAGAAAAGGCCATAGAGTGAGAACTAGTCAAGTCTTTACTTCCCAGTAGCATTCTCTGCTTCTCCTCCTTCAGGTTCGCGCCTCCATGTTAAGGCAAAATCCCAACACTGCACTTCCTAAGCACAGTGTGGACAATGAGCAAGTGAACAACTTGGGCTTTGAACTTATTTTTGGGAGAAAGAGAGGTTTAAGCCCGACTCTTTATGTTACTGGGAGATGACGATGGTGGAGGTTTAGTTTCTCTCTTAACAGGAAAAAAAATGATCAAAAATAAGAAAACAATCATTGTTTGAAAGTGAAAGAAGGGCACCTCCCCCCTTTCCCCCAGCCTTTTTTCCTACTTTGACATCTCAGTGTTTTTTTTCTTTTAGCTGCCCGTTTCTGGGATAGGTGATAACTGCCAGTAATAGGATTAGCATTGATTTCTTTAGCAAGAACAGAGATGTGGCAGTTCCAGCCATTTACTGAACTGCCAGCTTTGAAATATATAAAAAAGTGGGGAGGGGTAAAGGAAAAGAAAGAAAAAGAAAGAGAGCTGTAGAAAAAAGCATTTTAAAGATATGAAAGCATGTGTGAATTAAAAGACACAAACCATGCGTGTGTAAACTCATGCATGGACACACATGGAGTATGTGTGCATATACATACACATGCACTTCCATCACAGACTTCTAGAGAAATATAGGGTGCTTTTTGTGGCTCTGAGATAACAGATCAAAAGGACTGTTTGTGTTCTAAGCTTCAATAAAGTGTTTCTAAAATCATTTTACTTTCTTTCAATTGCTAACACATTTTAAAAAGCTAATCTTACATATTTACTATTGTATTCTGACTTTTCTAACCTTGAAATGCAAGCAACAGCAAAACAAGAACATGTGGAGGAGAAATAAGTAGATCAGAGGAGGAAGTACTACCTATAACAGCTGTCTGAGTATTGGGCATTAGTGAATATTGGCACAGAATCAATTATCTCTGTCATTCTCTTTATTTTCTATTGTTCTCTTCCCACCCCAAATCTTTCATAATCTTTTTTTAAACACACACGTACCCCACAATGGAGTACACTAAATTATTGTAAATCAGTGCAGGGCCAATGAAGTAGATAATCTATTTTCCTTCAGTCTTTAATGAAGTTGGAATGCATCCTACATTTACAGAGACATGGTGGCTGATATGAAAGCCAGAATCAAAATGTTGCATGGCATAAAGATGGCACCGTCACAAATCTCTTTTATGAACTTTGAAGCAGCTACAGAAAAACACTAAACCAGCTGCTACGTTGTACGGTTATGTAATGATCATCTGACATCCATAAGCTTATAAGTATAATATAATAATATATTTTTTGTTATAGACTGAGTTTATATACATGTACATGTACATATTCATATACGTATACATACACACACACACACACACACACACACACACTATTCTTGTTACATTATCTTTTCATAGGAGAAGTAGTAAGTCCGGCAACCTTTGTAGTGCAGAGTATCGGAAAAATAAGATACTGAAGCTGATATTTAATTAAAATCAATAACTCTTACTTTTGCATAAACACACATGCAGTGTTCACTGCTACTAATTTGGAAATAATTGCGGGCATTAATGAATTGTTAGCAATCTGCTTTGTATACATGTATAATTAGAATTTCCCAACTGCTCAATAGATGATCAGTTGTGCTCAGCCAGGGACACACTGGTTAACAAGAAGAGTCCTTGTTGAACCCAAGTCCTTGTTTTTCTTTCACACATTTACTTAAATACTCATCATTAGCACACTTTACAACAAAGGCCCAACATGTCAAGAATGCACACCCACCCTTTGAAGAAATTACTTTTCTGGAATTTGTATTTTGAAGTGTTTTAATCTGGCTCATCATTCCAAAATGTTCTCACAAGGCTAGCAGCTCAGTTTACAATCTAAAAATTATACAACAGAAAAGAAATAATGAGGAAAAAACAAACACATCTCCACACCATTTCTTAAAACCAATGGCTATTTTTAAAAGAGCCAGTGCAGTATAGCAGTTAATGTGTCAGATTATAGTTAGAAACACATTGTGTGATTTGTATCACAAGGTTGGACTTGTTGGGAGAGATTGGAAGAGGGAATGTTTTGTACATGTTGAGCAGCTGGGGAAAAGGTGGGTAAGTAGAATATTTTATCGATGTCTAGAGTAACAACAGTTCAGGATGAGGAATTGTTAAAGAGGGCTGGTCTTTGAGTATGGTTGATGGAATAGCCCCTTTATTAACTTCCTTGCTAAAGGTTGATGAAATTGTAATTTGTAAGCTATTAATAAATGTAGATTGCAAGGTTTTTTTGAGACAGAGTACTGTTTCCTGCTTTCTGTAAACTGGCACCTATATTGATGTTCACAGTCAGCAAAAATTATACATCCTTTTACTGCTCTATTATAATAAGAATATAGCTCAACAACAAAAAATACTTTAGCTGTTTTGATTTTAGGCATACTATACAGAATATTCTGTAAAATCTTAACTTGGCTTGTTGTTAGTATTCAGTTATTTATATCATGCCTTTCTAGCCAGAGAACATGGACTACTAGGAATAAATTGTATAATTTTTCAGTAAGGCTGTATTTGAAATTAGTTTTTAAACATCTATGGCAGAATCTGATTTTTTTAATCTAATGATTTGCAATATTAATCTAATTTTTGTAATAAAAATAATATTGGGTCCAGGCGGTTGTTATCGCTTCATTGAGGGAGGGGTCCTTTCCGGCTCCCTTAAAGGAGGCACTTGTGTGCCCCCTCCTCAAGAAGCCTTCCCTGAACCCGGCAGTTTTAAATAATTATCATCCAGTCTCCAACCTTCCCTTTTTGGGGAAGGTTGTTGAGAAGGTGGTGGCACTCCAACTCCAACGGTCCTTGAATGAAACTGGGCCCTCAGCAGTTTGGGTTCAGGTCCGGTTACAGCACGGAAACTGCTTTGGTCGCGCTGATCGATGATCTCTGGCGGGCCCAGGATAGAGGTTATTCCACTATCCTGGTGCTTCTTGACCTCTCAGCGGCATTCGATACCATCGACCATGGTATCCTTCTGCGCCGGTTGGAGGAGCTTGGAGTGCGGGGCACCATTTTACGGTGGTTCACCTCCTACCTCTCTGGCCGGTCGCAGTCGGTGTTCGCAGGAGGTCAGAGATCGGCTCCGAGGCCTCTTCCATATGGAGTCCCTCAGGGGTCCGTTCTCTCACCTCTGCTTTTTAACATCTACATGAAGCCGTTGGGTGAGATCATCCGTCGACACGGGGTAAGTTATCATCAATATGCTGAAGATACCCAGCTTTATATCTCTACCCCGTGTCACTACAGCGAAGCAGTGGAAGTGATGAACCGGTGCCTGGAGGCTGTTGAGGTCTGGATGGGTTCCAACAGGCTCAGACTCAATCCTGACAAGACAGAGTGGCTATGGGCTCTGCCGCCCAAGGACAATTCTAACTGTCCATCCATTACCCTGGGGGGAGAAGTTTTGTCCCCCTCGGAGAGGGTTTGCAACTTGGGTGTCCTCCTCGATCCACAGCTAAGTTTGGAACATCATTTTTCGGCTGTGGCGAGGGGAGCATTCACCCAGGTTCACCTGGTGCGCCAGTTGCGGCCCTATTTGGACCAGGAGTCACTCCTCACAGTCACCTATGCCCTTGTCACCTCGAGATTCGACTACTGTAATGCTCTCTACATGGGGCAGCCTTTGAAGAATGTCCGGAGACTGCAAGTAGTCCAGAATGCGGCTGCGTGAGCTGTCTTGGGTTTCCCAAAACATTCTCATATCACTCCAGCTCTCCGCGAGCTGCACTGGCTACCTATTGGTCTCCGAACACAATTCAAAGTGTTGGTTATGACCTATAAAGCCCTTTATGGCAATGGACCAGGATACTTGCGGGACCGTCTTCTGCCTCATGAATCCCAGCGACTGGTTAGGGCGCATAGGGTTGGCCTCCTACGGGTCCCGTCTGTTAGACAATGTCATCTGGCGGGGCCTAGGGCAAGGGCCTTCTCAGTTGCTGCCCCAGCCCTCTGGAACCAGCTTCCCTCAGAGGTTCGTACTGCTTCCTCCCTCCTAGCTTTCCGGAAAGCACTGAAGACACATCTATGCCGACAGGCTTGGGGCATATGAGCCGTGCTCTGCCCCTCGGCCCTAAGAGTGTCCCGCCACCAGCGGCTGTGAGCTGAATGTGTTTGTATGTTGTATGAATGAAATTAAGTTTTTAAATTTTTAATTTAATTGTGTTTTTTAATTATGTTGTTGTTGTGAGCCACCCTGAGTCTTGTGAGAAGGGCGGCATATAAATCAAATAAATAAATAAATAAATAAATAAATAAATAAATAAATAAATAAATAAATAAAATTTCTTCTTTTTCAACTTGCTTCATTTAGAATTTGATAATATTTTGAAGCAACTTTCTAAACCTGTATTAGCCAATGTTCTCAAGAGTTTTACTCTTTTCCTTTGGTTGCCTAAAATAATATGACACCAGATAAGCTACTATAAACATTTTGGATGTGGCCCACATTTGGCATCTTTTTTATCTGGATGAGTGTTACTGGTCAAGGATTACCGGGATGAAATTCATCTGTAGAGACTTGTACACAGATATTTCAGATGACTTAAAAATATTGTTAGTGATATAGATTATATCAGATATGGACTATACTTTCTCAGGCCTTTTTTCTGGACCAAATGATATCATTTAAGGCAGAAACAAAATTTAAGCCTTACCCTAGGAGCGCGGGGCCAAGGGCACCGGCCTGGGGATAGCGGGTGGGACTTCGTCAGGGCGTCGCCAGGACGCTTCTGGTTTTACGTGGGGGAAAACCCGAATAACCAAAGACCTACATACAAACACCCGCGAAAACCTCAGAAAACATATAGATTTATATATATATATGGCTATATAATTATAAGTCAATTATCATTGGAAGAAGAAATAATTAAGATTGATTATAAAAAGAGGGTTGAGAGAGTAAGAGCTTGAATATACGTGGAAGAGACGTTTGAAATGTTAATCTGTTGATATAAAACAATATTTGACTATGGTAATTGAAATTGACAAAGTTTTAAAACAGGTGTAGTAGTAATAGAAATTTATGATAGAAATGGAATACATTAAATTTATTATGTTTTTTGAGGGAAATAGAGAGATGATAGTGAATGTACTAAGTTGAGCTGTTTATGTGTGCTTTTATTTTGGGATCTTTGTTTACCCAATCGCCACGGTGTGTCTTAAGTACTTTGTGTTAAAATTATAAAACCAATAAAATATTTTTCAAAAAAAAAAAAAACTTTAAGCCTTACCCATTCCAGAGCTGTTATCAGGCTTCTGGGGAGGAGCACTTTAAACCAGCTCCTGCCTTTAAGATCTTTAATAATGCTTGGCACCACATTACACAGTTACAGTAACATACTTAAGATTTTTTTTTAATTATATAAAATTCTTTTATTAAAACAATCAACATTGAACATAAAAACATATTGTGCAGCAATCATCATGGCACCTGATATACCGGTACAATACTAAGTATTAGTCATTGAAAACGTCTGAATTAGTAAGCCTTTTTCCACCCCTCGCGTCTAGCCTCAACTATACTCCTGTTACACTTTGTTTGACTGGTGTTTCTCTTATCTGGTTCCATATTAATGTGATCAACATTAAACCAAAGATCCTATTGCTAAACAATCATCCTAGAACATAGCATACAACATTAGGTATTAATCTTTGTAAACATCTGTTTTAGTAAACGTTCTTCCCTCCTCCCTTCCCTCTTCAAGTATACTCTGAGTACCTTTTGTTTGGTTGGTGTTTCTCCTATATATGGTCTATCTACTGTATCTAGTCTATTGCATATTGTTCGTTTGCGCTTCTGAATTGACTTCATCCCATTACTAGTGCAATCTTTTATAGTCCCTAACCAGAGATCCTGAGGTAAAAGTTTCATATCCTGAGGTAGAGATTCAGTCCGCTTTAACAGTATTAAAGCAAACAACATTAGTCATAAGGTTATGTTAAGAGGCATTAGTTATAGAACATATACATTCAACATTGGGTGTTATAAGTCAGTAATCAGGGTGTTGGGGGACCTCAGCACCTACAAAGATAAGGACATGCAGAGTTCCACACTGTTGAGGAAAATGGTGGAAAAACTGGGGTTTATCCAGAATGGTGCACCCCTGAATGCCATGCTTATTAAAAGCAACCAGAAGTGACTATATTTAAGATTGGAATGTTAGGGTCCAGTCAACAATCTTCAGTGGCATAATTCAATGTTCAATATTCACCAGTGATATCTTTCTTATGGAGAAAGGGCACATAGAAACAATAAAAGACTTTCATAGAAAATAGATTTTGTGAAATAGTAAAGAAAAATAATCTGGTTGTTTCCTTTATTGGGCCTTTTTTCTACATGATGATATACAAGAAAGAAATGGAATTATAGATTTATTGGGCAGTAACAGATATACATACCCTTTGACAGACTTTTCACTTTCTGAGTTTCATTTTTTTTACCTACAAACCTATTCTGCTTTTGAGCCTGGACATTGTGGATAAGTTCAGCCAAGTGCTGATACCTACTTATCAACAATTATTTGAAAATTCTCCCAGGAGGATTTGGGATTCCATCAGAAACTATAGACTTGAACACTTGATTTTTGATAAACATTCGCTCCTCCAGAAATCTCTCTATGCTTTGTTTCATACAATTTAAATAGTTCCTTAAGCATCTGTGTTATAAATCACTGCACAAAGTCTTTTTTTTCCTTTTCAGTACTCAGTTTTAAAGATTGAGGAGCTCAACTTGTTTTCAAGATTTTATTTATAGGACCCAACTTTTGTTTTCTAGGACAATGGTTTAAAACATATTCCTTGACCATTAATAAATTGGCTGGTTATTGTAGAATGTAATTTTTCTTTATTTTACTATTCTTTGAAAAGAGCCTATGAAAATCATATTGCAGGACTGATTCATCTTCCAGAACGATGTTTTCTAGAGGAAACATTTCATTCTGGAGGACACTGAGGGATCTCAGCTTAGAGCAGCAAAATATAAGCTATACAACTATCCTTGCCTATCTTTCTAGCATTTATATTAAGCTGCGGTTGGAAATAACACCATCTTTGATTACTTGTGTGGTCTTTTTAAAATGTTGTTCTGTTGCTTGTAATTTTGTTGAAAATTACATACTGGTGCTACATAGGACATACCCCAAATGTGTTTGTGCCTGGAGAGGGAGAGTTCTGAACTCTCAACTTTCAATTGTAAAATAGTAGAAAAGGAATGGAGCACTTTGAGATGATGAAAAGGAAAAAGGAGTTGGATTGGCATCTGTCTCGATATGAATTAAGAAAGAATTAAGACACTTAAGAAAGAGGGACTATGAAATCAAAAGTGAGCTTAGAACTGCTAGCCTATGAGATAGTAGAGGAAATAATTCTGTAAGAGTTTGAATTATTTAATGCAAAGGAACAATGAAATAGTCTCTCCTATTTGCTACCCTCATTGTGCAGTTGGAAAAACTGTTCCAATGTATTGTACTTACATCATGCTGCAATAAAAGATCATTTGTCCATTTCCTTAAAAATCAAGAGATTCCCCCCTCAGTGCTGAAATAAGTGTCAACAATGCTTCAAAGCAAAAGAAATGAAAATAGTATGAAGATTATATTAAGGCATCCATATGTTATCATGGCACAGGCATGCTGTCAAAATTATGAAAAGCCAAATTGACAGGGATGGGGAAAATTTGCTGATTTTGGAGACAAATTTTTGGAAGCAAATTTACTGCTAGCTGTGATAGTAGCAAAGGATATCTTGCAATTTCTGCTTGCTACTCTCCTTTCCATAGACCCTGCCATTTTATTGTGGAATGTAGTAATATTGAATGCTGAGAATAATGGCGTGCCTGTCATTATGATGGGAGGAGAGGAGTTCAAGCAAAGAAAGGGGAAGGAAATGTGTCACTAAATGAATTTTCTCATTTTAGTTTAGCTGCCAGGTTTTCACTCTTGACACATACAGACATTTTACTATGTAGCATTATTTCATTTGTGTTAGAAAGTACACTCCTACATTTTTCCAGCTTAGCTCTATAATGCTACGGACAGAACTGTCTTCCGAATTTGGATGCCCTCTCTTTTGTCACATTGGGCATTGGTTGGAGAAGACTGGATTAAAATAAAATAAGTAAATTTGCCATGATCCAGATAAGATCACATGAATGTGTAAGGACCACATGTCTGTGTAAGCTAATTTATGTATATCTGTCTCTGGCTAGTTCAGGAAGTTTGTGTTCAAAGGGATGGCTTCCAAGAGAAGCTGAACAGATGAACTTCAGAAGAAGCCCAAAAGAAAGATATTCAAATGACAGTATAAAGCTGTTAAGTAGTAAAGAAAATGACCAAGAAAAAAACTGTTAGAGATCATCTGATTTATTTTACTAATATTGGTCTAATATCTAAATATCTTGAGCATAACTATTGTAGATAATAGAAGTAAAGACGTATTCTACTTTCGATAGGACAAATCTGTCCTTGAAAAATCAGTTGTACAGTGGGAATGCTCCTGGACTCCCCTTTATTCCTGGAAGGTCAGAAACATTCAGTGCATTGATCTAGCCTTGATTACTGGTCATTCTCAAGTTACAGCCATTTGTTTAACAACTGTTTGAAGTTGTGACGGCACTGGAAAAAATACTTATGACTGATCCTTGTATTAATAACTGTTGCAACATCCCCACACTCTTCCTCAAGGAAAAAACATAGTCCAGCAGCCTTTTGAAAAAAAAAACACCTTTGAGACAATGGAGCAGTAAAGAGAATCAGACCCGGTTAGCAATTGGATAGGAAATATTAGAGTTACAGATTCAGCCGTGAAGTCAAAGAAATATTCTGGAAAAAGGCAATGGCAAGCTGCTTTGTGTGAATATAGAATAATTATGTCATGAAGTTAAGCTTGGTTTGGAGGTTTAATCAGAAAGGATATTCTTTGTAGCAACGTACAATTCCCTACACTGGGGACATTGCCTCAATCTTAGGCTGGAGGTACTTCAGTGCTGCCCTTTAAAACTGTTTCATCCCAGCTAGGTAGCTTCAGTATGACAACTGATTCGTCTCTGATTCCTTGTTTCTTATATTCTGTTCTTGGATTATTTAATTCTTGTGCCGTAATACTTTAGATTTTTTTTTTAAAATACTGGACTTGTAAACTGCTTTGATTGAACATATATTCTACTTTTGGGGATAAATCTGTCAACCAATCAGCATCAATTGATTGTGTTTACAATAGTTTCTTGATTATTTTATCTTATTTAGTAAAGTAATATTTTATCCTGGTTAATCTTAAAATGCTTGGGTAAGTAATAAACACTGACCAGTTAGATTCTCTCCCTCCCTCCCTCTCTCCCTCCCCCCTTCTCTCTCTGGCAGATCCACTGGCTCTCACATTTCACTGTCTTTACCAGCATGACCTCATTGTTTGAGAATTATGAAAATTAAGTGAATTGTTATCTTCAGGTTGCCAAGTTAGGGAGGTTTTATAGTCCTCTTATCTGATCGTTGCAAAGAAACCTGTAAAACATATATTGTTAAAGAATAAAATGCATACAGCTTCAAGACATACCAGAAAAGGAAATTAAAATGTTTCCTTTTGTTTCCACCTATGTATTTAAAACTGGTTGAATCAGTTTACAGCTGCCCCAGGATAATAAGATAAACAAAGCATTTCTTTCTTTGCTAAAACAATAGGTTATTAATAGATTAAATCACCAAAATTTATAATATCTGTAGTTCTCAGACTTGAAGCAGAAACAATATATACCTGTACTAAATTCTGCAGTTGTAAAAATGTTTTAAAATTATTCATAACATAAGCGACTCTGTCAAAATATAGGTGGAAAAATAGACAATAAAGTATACATTCAGAAAAAAATTATCCAAGAAATTACTTTGGAAAATGAATATGCAGCAAAGAGAAATATGTGCATAAAAATGCACAAAAAGTGCTGGAACTGAGAAACTAAGAAAAACATTTTAAAAAAAAAGATTCATTCATCTTGAAAACAGACATCACCAGGGTGTTTGTACTCTTTGTGAACAGAGTCCTGTGCTATCCTGTTGGAAGGCACCTTCTATTTTAAGAGATATCCAAGCGAAGCTGACTTTCTTTTTTCAAAAAATGGAGATGAAGAAAGAATCTTTGATGTTTCCCATTAAGAGTTAGGACTTGTATAGCAGATTAAAAAAGCACAAAGATTGCCCAATCAGGTTTTTACCATAGCCTGATGGGGTTCATTTATCTTTAAAATTAACTATTCCTAAATTTGAGGTTAGCTATACATTTAACATATGCATTTGTTCTTGCAATTTAGCGCCTTCTTTTGCCATCTTTGAGAGAATGCTTTCCCCCTGCTGAATGTTATTTAAGTGGCTGATCTGGGGATTGGGAGAGAAGGCCCCATGGTAATGAATAAGGATTGCAGTTTATCAGAAAAAGAGAGGCTGGACTACTTTTCACTGCTAAAGTCATATTCTGAATTTTATTTCTCACCCTATTTAACTCTATAAAGAAATACTTTGTTTGAACAGAATGCACTAGTAGGATGAATTTCAGCTTTTGTGATTACTAGAGACCCAGGGTTTTATAGCTTTTGAGAAAGAATAGTCTCTAAAAGCATAATGAGTCACTATTAAAGGAGGCTGCCATATATCATATGAGGAAACCTAGTATGCTATTTTTCCAGCATACGAAACAGGCAACTGCTCCCCTTGTTACAATGCTATGACATGTGGCACATAACATGATAAAGAAACATTAATGACAGATGCCAAGATACAGTGAAATGAAGGAAAAAAACTTTGAGTAAAATTTCTTTACCCATACTTGTATCTATTTAGAAAAAAAATTACATTTCTTCTTTATTACTTCCATTTGTTTATTTTGCCAGACCACCCCATGTACCTGAAAGAAACATACAAGAGGAAAAAAAAATTACAGCAACGCCAACTATTCTAGGAGATACGCGAGCCCCTCCATGTTTATCAGGTTGAGGGCACTGTATTTTGATGTCAATAAGCAATTTTTCCAGCCCGGTCTCCTGCCCGACCCTTTTAATCCATCAATATATTATTAGAGATAAAGTTGGTGGATGCCTGCTGCAGTTAGAAGATAAATGACATCTCTGAAGTCAGGCATTAAAGACTAGATTAAGGCCTTGTGACACCGTTTTCAGTGCTCATCTCTGCACTTCTGTTCAACCTATCACACTGAGTGACAAGAAAGAAAAATAATGAACTGGGCCAAGGAAAGAAGAAGGAAAAAGGCAGAAAGAGAGAGAGAGAGAGATTTTGCCTCCCCCCTGCCAATAGGCATACTACATCAGTTCACACTCAGGATTAGACAAGAAAAGAAAGAAAGAAAGAAAGAAAGAAAGAAAGAAAGAAAGAAAGAAAGAAAGAAAGAAAGAAAGAAAGAGTTAGAGTGGAACTCTGGGAAAGGATGGTACAGTAAAGATTAATATTAGGAACAATAGGGAATGGAAGAGTAAAAGGGAGTGTTTTGTTGAATTTTTGCTTCCGTTAATATTTTGCCACTGTTTCTAATCTCTGAGAAATGATCAATCTGGGTTTCCACACCATAATATAAACATTTGGGGTTTTGTTCTCTAAAAGTTCTTTGTATTAGCTGAAATCAAATTTTATGTAGAAATCAAGTTGTAGCTATAAACTTATGAAATCAAATCCTTTTTACAAATTGATTTTTTAAAATCTTCATGAATTCTTTCCTGTATTGGGAATTGCCTTCCTTAATCTGCTATACTCTATTTCCAATGAATTCTTTTTTTATTGATTCTAAAAGCATAAGTGCCACTCTTCCTTCCCTCCCTTGAAACTTTGTTAAAGGTTTTCATTTTCCAGCTTTAATTTTATATTACAGTTCACATTTTCTTTGTCAAAAGTAATAAACAGCAACTTTTCCCTGCCAGCATCCACGGAATCAACATATTTGGTATTCCTGACAAGTTTCAGGACATTCAATGTGCTCTTCAGTTTAATCTTTAGTAACATCCTGAGTAGTTGAGGTGCTGGCTGTGTGCCCAGCCAGCACCTCAACTACTCAGGATGTTACGAAACAGCCAAACAATCCACAAACAATAGCTCCTACACAGCCAACCAATCCACCTACAGCAACTAAGTCAGCACTCCACACACCCCCACCAATATATATAGAGAGACGGTAGCTCTGATCACACTTTGCTCGCACAAGCACGAAGCCGAAGACCCCAGCCTGAAGATGACAAGTGGGACCTCGTCGAAATGTCGCCAAGATACTTTCAATCTTACACGGGAAAAGACCTGAATACACCAAGACCTGCATACCTATACCCGTGAAAATCTACAAAAACACATATATACTGTGTGTGTGTGTGTGTGTGTGTATGTATGTATGTATGTATGTATGTATGTATGTATGTATGTATGTAGGTCTTTGGTTATTCGGGCTTTCTCCCGCGTAAAATTGGAAGTGTCTTGGTGATGTTTCGACGAAGTCCCATTCATCATCTTCAGGCTGGTGTTTTCGGCTTCGTGCTTGTAGGAGCAAGGTTAAAAGACTGCAGTTTGGGGTTAATGTAGTTCCTGGCATATTTCAAAGTGTCATGTACACTTCGTGGTATTCCTGGGGTCTGTCCCTACTTTGATGACGTCCTCATTGCTGGGGAGTCATCTCAAAATTTAGCAGAAAGGCTGTCTTGCTTCATTTCTGCCAAGCAGGCCTTAAATTGAAGCAAGACAAATGCAAAATAGGAGTCACTTCCACTGATTTTTTAGGCTTCAGGATTGATGCTCAAGGCATACACCCTGCTGAATCCAAGTTTCAAGCGACTCAGCAGGCCCCAAGTCCCAAGTCCAAAAGTGAGCTGCAAGCTTTCTTGGGGCTCTTAAATTTTTATCACACATTTCTCCCACATAAGGCTGCAGTGGCAGAGCCGTTACACAGGCTCTTAGACAAGCAGGCTCCATGTCAATGGACTAAAGTCCATGAAAGGAGTTTCAATGAGGTTAAGGCTTTGCTCTCTTCAAATGCTGTTTTAGCGCATTTCAATGAGCAATGCATGCGATGCATCTCGTTATGGGGTGGGAGCAGTACTTAGCCACCTGAAGGCTGATGGGACACGTCCCTGTAGCCTACTATTCAAGGACTCTGTCATCTGCAGAGCGGAATTACACTCAGATTGACAGAGAAGCCTTGGCAATAGTGGCTGGCATGAAGAAATTCCATGATTTTTTATATGGCCGCCACTTCACGGTCTACACAGACCATAAGCCTCTGCTGGGCTTGTTTACTACTAACAAACAGACACCACACATTATTTCCGCTCATATACTGAGATGGTTAATTTTCCTGTCAGCATATGATTATACACTCATTCACAAACCTGGAAAAGGTTTATTTTTTTATTACTATGTTTTTGAATTGTTTTTAACTACTATTTGTCTAAATTTTAAATAATTTAAAGTTGTTTAATACTGTTTTAATTGATTCTTGTTGGATGTCATGAATGATGTGGGGGGGATTGACTGTTTGTGGAGTGAATCGGGTTGAATGGATGGGTGGTTGTATGACAAATGGAAGGGCCAACCTGTCTGCAATTGTGGAAGCTAGTGAAGTGGAGGAGCCTTGCTCTGAGGGATCAGTGGGCCAGGCTATACCGGTCCTATGGGGAAGAGGCAGATAAGACGGGAGGCCTGGGGTAGGCCTCTCTCAGGGAACAAGGCCTCTCTGCCTGAAAGCAATCTCTTGTTCCGGCCCATTGAACTTCTCCTGGAGTATTGGTAACAAGCGAAATCCGGACCCTGGACTTAGGCTGCTGCTGCTCAATGCCAGGTCGGTGGTAAATAAAGCTCTCCTCATCTGGGACTTGATTCTAGATGAGGAGGCCGACCTGCATGTGTAACTGAGACCTGGCTGACCCCAGAGGGAGGAGTTCCCCTCTCTGAGATGTGTCCAGCTGGGTTTCAGGTATGGCATCAGCTGCGACTACAGGGAAGGGGGGGAGGAGTGGCGATTATAGCTAAGGAGTCACTCGAGCTGCGCAGACTCGCTGCTACTGAGATATCAGGTTGTGAGGCCCTCCTTATGAGGTTGGACCTAGGTGTACAGGTGGGTCTGTTGCTTACGTACCTGTCTCCCAGCTGCGTTTCTACAGCCCTGCCCACACTACTCGAGGAGGTAGCCAGGTTGGCGGTTGAGTTCCCCAGGCTTATTGTCTTGGGGGACTTTAATGTGCCATCACTCGGTGAGTCCTCTGGGTTGGCGTGGGCGTTCATGGCTTCCATGGTAACCATGGACCTGACACAAGTAATTGAGGGCCCAACCCATGAGAGGGGACACACACCTGACTTGGTTTTTCTCTCGGAACAGCTGAGGAATGATCTGATATTGAGGGAATTAGAAGTGTTGCCCATGTCATGGACAGATCATTTTCTGTTGCGGCTTGAGTTTACGAGACCAATCCTCTCTCGCAGGGAGCCAGAACCGATTAAATGGTTCTGCCCCAGACGCCTGATGGACCCTATTGGCTTTCAAAGGGCGCTTGGGGAATTGCCGGATTCGCTCGTACACAGTTCGGCAGAGTCCCTAGTGACGGCCTGAAATACGGCCACTACGGGGGCTCTAGATCGGATTGCGCCGTTGTGACCTCTCTGTGGTAGCAGACCCAGGAGATCTCCTTGGTTTACCGAGGAACTCAGGGGGATGAAGCGCCAGAAGAGATGTTTAGAGAAGCAATGGAGGGGGAGTAGATCCGAATCTGATCGAACCAAATTGGGAGCTTATATTAAGACCTATTTGGAAGCGATCACTGCGGCAAGATCTCAGTATCTTTCCGCATTGATTGCATCTGCGGAATCTCGTCCAGCTGCCCTGTTTCGGGTGACTTGCTCTCTCCTGGATACGGGGAGGAGAGAGGAAACTTTGCAGGGCAATGCCGAAGAATTTAACAGCTTTTTTGCAGATAACGTCGCTCAGATTCGGGCTGACTTGGACTCCAATTGGAATACAGTATCGGCTGACAATGAGTCAGTTGAGATGACAGACGCCCGTCTTAGTCCTGTTGAATGGGAGGAGTTTGATCTGGTAACTCCCGATGACGTGGACAAGGCCATTGGAGCTGTGAGTTCTGCCACCTGTTTACTGGACCCGTGCCCCTCCTGGCTGGTCTCGGCTAGCAGGGCGGTGACACGGAGCTGGATCCAGGCTATTGTCAACACTTCACTGAGGGAGGGGTCGTTTCCGGCTCCCTTAAAGGAGGAACTTGTGCACCCCCTCCTCAAGAAGCCTTCCCTGGATCCGGCAGTTTTAAATAACTATCATCCAGTCTCCAACCTTCCCTTTTTAGGGAAGGTTGTTGAGAAGGTAGTGGCACTCCAACTTCAACAGTCCTTGAATGAAACTGATTATCTGGGCCCTCAGCAGTCTGGGTTCAGATCCAGTTACAGTACGGAAACTGCTTTGGTTGCGCTGACCGATGATCTCTGGCGGGCCCGGGATGGAGGTTATTCCACTATCCTGGTGCTTCTTGACCTCTCAGTGGCTTTCGATACCATCGACCATGGTATTCTTCTGTGCCGGTTGGAGGGGCTTGGAGTGCGGGGCACCGTTTTGCGGTGGTTCACCTCCTACCTCTCTGGCCGGTCGCAGTCGGTGTTTGCAGGAGTCAGAGATCGGCTCCGAGGTCTCTTCCATGTGGAGTCCCTCAGGGGTCTGTTCTCTCACCTCTGCTTTTTAACATATACATGAAACCATTGGGTGAGATCATCCATCGACACGGGGTGAGTTTTCATCAATATGCTGATGATACTCAGCTTTACATCTCTAACCCGTGTCATTACAGCGGAGCAGTGGAAGTGATGAACCGGTGCCTGGAGGCTGTTGGGGTCTGGATGGGTGCCAACAGGCTCAGACTCAATCCCAACAAGACGGAGTGGCTATGGGTTCTGCCTCCCAAGGACAATTCCATCTGTATATCCATCACTCTGGGTGAGAAGTTTTATCCCCATCGGAGAGGGTTCGCAACTTGGGTGTCCTCCTCGATCCACAGCTAAGTTTAGAATACCATCTTTCGGCTGTGGCGAGGGGGGCATTTGCCCAGGTTCGCCTGGTGCGTCAGTTGCGGCCCTGTTTGCACCAGGAGTCACTCCTCACAGTCACCCATGTCCTTCTCACCTCAAGATTTGACTACTGTAATGCTCTCTACATGGGGCAACCTTTGAAGAATGTCCGGAGACTGCAGGTAGTTCAGAATGCGGCCGCGCGAGCTGTCTTGGGTCTCCCAAGACATGCTCATATTACTCCAGCCCTTCGTGAGCTGCACTGGCTACCAATTGGTCTCCGAACACAATTCAAAGTGTTGGTTATGACCTATAAAGCCCTATATGGCAATGGGCCAGGATACTTGCAGGACCATCTTCTGCCCCATGAATCCCAGCGACCGGTTAGGGCACATAGGGTTGGCCTCCTATGGGTCCCGTCTGTTAGACAGTGTCGTTTAGCGGGACCTAGGGTTAGGGCCTTCTCTGTTGCTGCCCCAGCCCTCTGGAACCAACTTCCCTCAGAGGTTCGTACTCCCTCCTAGCTTTCCGAAAACTTTTAAAAACACACCTATGCAGACAGGCTTGGGGCGTGTGAGCAGCGCTCTGCCCCTGGGCCTTTGATTGGGATTGTATGTTGTATGAGTGGGTATAGTTTATATTTTTATACTGTATTACTATTACTATTTTAAATGATTTATATATTTTTGTACTTGTATTTCTGCTGTAAGCTGCCCTGAGTCTGGGGAGAAGGGCAACATATAAATAAATAAATAAATAAATAAATAAATAAATAAATAAATAAATAAATAAATAAATAAATAAATAAGAGATGGGCCATGCAGACGGCCTCAGCAGATTACCTCTCAAACAAATAGAGGCAGATCCTGCTCCTGCTATTCACATTCTCTCTATTCAGGAGTTACCTGAATCTCTCCTCAATGCTAGGGACGTGGCTGCAGAAACTGCCACTGATCACACACTCACACGCGTGCCGATGTGGGTCTTGTCAGAAAGGCCTGACACATGTCCAGATGCTGCGTTTCAAAGTTTCTGGCAAAGAAGACACAAACTGTCTACGTTTAAGGGGTGCCTGTTAGGGGTAGTCGAGTAGTTATCCCAGCCTCATTGAGGTCTAGAGACTTGTCCTCTCTGCATGAGGGACATCCGGGCATCATGCGCATGAAAGCGCTTGCACACAGCCATCTTTGGTGGCCTAGGCTTGATAAAAATATTGAGGCCCAGGTGCACGGGTGCCAGGTGTGCCAACAGTCTCGGCCTGAAATGCCTCAGGCCCCTGTACACAGGTGAGAGTGGACACAAACCCATTGGTCAAGAGTGCATTTAGATTATGCTGGGCCCTTTCAGGGGTAATTCTTCCTTATTCTGGTAGATAGTCATTCCAAGTGGCTAGAGGTTGTACTTGTCTCCTCCACTACTACTGCTAGGACCATTCAGGTGTTTATAGGAATCTTCGCCACCCATGGGCTGCCTGATGTCCTCGTATCTAACAATGGCCCCCAATTTACTTCTTTTGAGTTCCAGGCTTTCCTCCAGGCCAATTTGATCCGGCATGCAACGTCAGCTCCTTTCCACCCTTCCACCAATGGGCAAGCTGAACGGATGGTATGCACCACCAAAGATGCACTCAGAAGAATCACGCATGGTAGCTGGCATCACAGGTTAGCAGACTTTCTTCTTGCACACCACACCATGCACTGCCATGGGCAAGAGCCCAGCTGAACTCCGCTGGGGTCGCCGCCTCATCACAAAGTTGGACAGACTGCACCCAGACTGGGTGCCTTCACAGGTGCCACAGCCACGGGCACCTTGGAGACCTCAGGTGGGCGATCTGGCCTGGGGAAGGAACTATGGTCCTGGACATCTCTGGGTCACTGCTGTTGTCTGCAAGATCTCGGGGCCACCATCATACGAAGTGACCTTGGGAGATGGCCTTGTTCTTCGCCGTCATATTGACCAACTGCGCTGGCAGTTGTCCTCCAATGTTTCTGCTCCTGGCTCTGCTTTCGGGGGGGAGGGGGCCCAGGAACATGCTCACACTTCAGGTCAAAATCCTGAGAATCAGTCTTACAGTGCCTGGGGATTTCCGCAGGTTGCTGTTAATGCCCCAGTGGAAGAGCAAGGGCATCCTCAAGGTTCAGGTATTGTTCTGAACAGGGAGTCACACCGGGGGGTGGCCTGCACATCCGCAAGTGCTCTGAACAGGAATTCTCCTGAGAAGAGGTTTGCCATAGAGGCAGCTCCTGACTCTGGCACCTCAGCCAAATACACGGGGGACTGGAACTACTGGGGCATGCCTGCAACACAGGTCACATCCAAGACTGGTCGTGGGCTCAAGGGACAATGTTCCCAAGAGCAGTCCATGGTGGAAGGGGAAAACTCCACTCCACCATTGGGCTTGGGAATTTCCTCGCCTCCAAGGGAACCTGGCTAGAGTTCAGAAGATCCAGCCAGTCCGCTGTGATGGAGGTCACCTGTCATATGAGGGCATCAAAGTCCTGGTCTATTGAGCCCACCAGACAGGCCGGCAGGCCAGGCACCATTAAGTAAAAGTCCTGGTCTGCCTAGCCAGGCAGGTGAGCTGACAGACCAGGCACCCTCCCTGACCTTGTGTAGGTCACAAAGGGCTAAGGCCCCTCCCAAGCATCTGGGAGACTATGTGAGGTTTCTGTTATCACAAAGGAACCTTGCTGGTCTATAACTGGATGATGGGAATCTACACTGGGTCTAGCATAACTAGATTAATTATAATTTTAGAGAGCATTTTGTTTCAGTTAACCTCATTATTGTATAAAGGGATTATTCCTATGTGCTGAGCAGAGGAATTCCTTTTTCCCTGCCAGGAAACAATTGTAATTATTTGTACAATTGTGTGTTTCATCTAGGGGGGAGCGGTGTTGTGTCCTGGGCCTGCTGAGGCAAGTCAGCAGGCCCAGAAATGTTGCAAATGGTCCCGGGCAACCTAAAAGCTGCCCAGGACCAGACTGGTTGACGCCGGTTTTGCATGCAGGCGCAAGGCGTGAAAAAAGGGGAATTATGATTGGATGTTGGGAAAACTATAAAAGGCCTGCGAGCCTGTTGAGTTACTGAGTGGTAATGTGGAACGAATAAAGAAAAACTTGGTTAACAACTTGTGTGTCGCTTCAATGCCACGAACCCAAATACATAAAAGCAAATATGAGTGCTGTCTGTTTTTATAATAGCATGGAAAATGAGATTACAAGACTGGAAGAGCACTCATCCTTTGTCAGTTATGTATTATCTCTATTTCTATACTGGAACAAGCATTTTATGATCAAAGAGTCCAGTTGGAGAAATATTTAGAAATTCAGATTTCATACACAAACACATTTTTACACTAATTTCCTATTTTGTCATACTGTAAATAAATGTTATTAATCTTTCACTCATGTAAAATGGCAAGACTGGCTTTGTTTAGTATATAAAAGATCTGGGATTTTTTTTAAAAAAATCTTTTAATATTTCCTCTATAACATATATATAATAAAAACATAAAATAAAGCTTTCTGTGAGAATCACATTATACCAACATACAGACCACTGGCAGGATAGTCATGCTGTATAGCTTATTTATAGAAGCCAGTCCTGCATTGGAAGGAGTTTGGTTTTAAAGTAGGAATCTTTAAGGTGCCTATTAACAATAAGCAGCAACTCTAGACAGCAACCTTAAAAAGTACACCTGGCCACAGTCTTGTTCACAATTGTGATATACACACATAGACATGAATTCATTTCCTTAATATGCAGAATCTTTTTTTTTCTATTTTGAATCTTTTCATTTTGTTTGTGGCCTTTTTCTCTGGATAATTATTTAGATTCTTCATAGGGTAGGCAATAACTTAACTGCCATCCTTTTAGGCAGTAGGTGAGATCAGCTTTTCAAGACAGGCAGCTATTTACTTTCACTGAGCAAAACTGATAATTTGACACAGAAGGCAATGACAGCCTACTGCTTATACTAGTAATATCGGTCATTTGCTTTTCAACTGCATTATGTACAGAAGCTATATAATGAGTGCTAGATGTATATTATGAAATTCACTTCTAATATTA
The DNA here is from genome assembly GCA_034064705.1 of Bothrops alternatus. NCBI lineage: Eukaryota > Metazoa > Chordata > Lepidosauria > Squamata > Viperidae > Bothrops > Bothrops alternatus. The sequence goes on from JARGCV010000024.1 coordinate 2,783,981, forward strand.
AATACTGTGAATTTACAATTTTAGACAAGCTAAAGAGTGCATCACCACATTGGGTTTCTATTGGATTTCAATTCATGTAATATCTCTACTTCACTTTCCATGCTTTTTAAAAGTGAAAAGGTATAGAAGACACTGGAAGTGCAGTTTCCTACTGTTTGCTTTATTTCTTGTTTTCTAATTGCTGTCTCTTGTCCAACACACCTTTCTCAATGAAGACTAATAATAATAATAATAAGTTGGAAGGGACCTTGGAAATCATCTAGTCTAACTCCCTGCTCAGGCAGGAAACCCTATACCATTTCAGACAAATGGCTGTCCAGTCTCTTCTTAAAAACTTCCAGTGTTGGAGCATTCACCACTTCTGGAGGCAAGTTGTTCCACTGGTTAATTGTTCTTACTTAGTTTTAGGTTGCTTCTTTCTTTGATTAGTTTCCATCCATTGTTGTTGAAAATATAGCAAGTTTCTGCAATTGAGGCAGGTTCACTGGACCTGTTGAATGCCAACATCTCATAGCAAGTTAGGTAATAGCAGATTTCATTATTTGTGCCACATGGCAGTATATCTTATTCTAATGTCTGTTGCAGGAAAAAGTAACATCCAATAAACCATAAACAAACTCACTTAGCATTGCATAAGCTTTTCTGTACTAGACATACTGTTCTTCCTCATAGTAATTTATGAAAACCTATACTACAATGTTTTTTTTTCTAATTCTTCCTCCATGAATTAGGACTAGGTTAATTCTGCACAGTTTGGTTTACTGAATATGACGGGCCTTGTAATATTTTGATCACTGAGAGGGGTGTGTGAGAGGGTTTTAACTGCAAATAAATGGCGATTTACTGGGAATAGTACTTCTCTTAACAGATGTCAATATTTATTTCTAGCAAGAAACTCTTAACAGTCCTGTGTTCTTGGGGGAGAGGAAAAATGACATCTGTAAATTGGTAGTCAGTCTTAGGGATTACAGAAAAGTAGGCACTAACAGCAGGAAAGGTAGAAAAGTTTCTCCCTTCCCTTTCCCAAATAAGATTCTTATATTATAGTCCAGACAGCTGTCTTTTATATATCTTGTAGAATAGGGCAGGTAGGAACAGAAGAGATTCTAATTTGAATTGAAAAGGGAAGGGGAAAAATATGTAAGACATTTTTTTTTACTTTATTGGGGAACAAAAAACGCATATATTCAAACAGATGAACCTACCCCCATATAATATAAACCTGAGATATTAACATGGAGTCATACAAACACTATACTATAGGTTCAGAGTATTGAAGTGAAATTCTGATGCATAGAGAAATATCAGATGACAGTGTTGAAATGAACCCTTAGAGGAATAATTTTTCCAAAACAACCCCAACAGTTTTCAAATTGGATACTTCTATCACAGGAATCTGTCAATTTTAAATTACAAAAATAACTAGGCGAGATACATCTATAATAAAATATCTTTGGGGTCACTCAATATATCTGATAGTCTATCGATATACTCTCTTACTACAATTTGGTGTGTAAACCTGTACCCTCATTTGCAAATTCAAGGATATTTTTTGGGTATTCACACATTATCTTTTTAAGTCCAGTTAAAAAAAATGTGAATATCATGTGACCTCTTGAAGATCTTGAACCGTATCCGGTTATGCTAGAAAAATGAGTGTAACGTGAATCTAGTGCGGGAGTCTAATGTTTGAATAGGATGGTCTCTCTCTGTCTCTGCTTTTCTGTTGCTCTTCTGCTTGCTATCCTTTTCTTTTGAAGATTTTCAAACTCTCTTTAAAATTACTTTGTTACAATAATTCAGCAAAGGCTTCTGTGTCTGTAGAAAATATTAATAGACTATTATGAGGTCCTACAACTAATTTTTCCACACATATCATCTGTCTTTGCATGGTTATTAAGCACCAACAATATTTCTGCAATGCTTCCTTGCTAAATTAATTTGATTTCTTCCTCTCCTGCTTTATTTTTTCTCCTTCTGCAACCTTTAAAATTAAATTGAATCTTCATAATTACGCCTTTTTTTGTTGTCCCTCATATCTTTCTCTTTTCAATTTCCCTATCAAAGGGGCTATAGAGTTTAATAAAGATGTAAGAAAGGAAACAGCCTTTCTGAATATAAGAAGCAGAAAGAATTGAGTTTGGAGCTTGGTTTGGAGATCTAAGTGCTGCAAATTTATGAGAGTTGCATGTATGGATTCATAGGGGACTATCACTGCTTTCTTCATATAACACTGAAGGTTCTGCCATAGTGTGTGCATTAAACAGTGTTCCTTCTAGAGGAGGAGAAGGATATATAACATGAGTTTATATTTGATCAAAAAGTTTATTTGTTTGTGTACCACCATCTCAGAGTCATAGCACCACAGTTCCAGGGCAGTGTAGTATTGAAACTGACAAGCAAGATTATGAAGTAGATTTCAAATGTTCTCTCTAGTCAAACAGGATTGTCCCCTTATTTTTTTTTCCCTGAAGTTAAGAAGAATGGGGAGACCAGCCAATCATAATGCAATGAAATACCTGAAAAAGACTAAGATTATTAAGGTCGCCTTCCCAGACTTGTCTGGATTTGAGGTAAGGAGGTTATCATGAAGTTGATGGACAAAAAGAGAAGACAAAACCTAGGCATAATGGCCCTATTATTGGCACACCACATGTGAAGATTCATAGCTAGCAGCTTAAAGTATAATCCTGCTACTCTCACTAGTTTACCTTCGTCATAAATCAGAGACACCAGGGCATGAGAAGATTAACATTAGCAAGCACTGAATGGAAGTTTCTTCAATCTTTTAACCTTCTTCAGCATGGAGCAAAAGCAGAGTTGGCCAAAGAAGGCTTTGGTTCCAGAGGAGAGCTACCGATAGCAATTTCTAAGCATATTACAACAGTTCTTTGGAGTAAGGAGAGAGTAATGAAGTCAGTTATTATTTTTCGTAATTGCAACTAATAAGCAAGGGTTGTTTGAATCTTCCTTGCAGAATGTATGTATATGAGGTGTTTGCTTTACTGTCAGATGGCGGCCCTTTAGGAGGGAGTAGAATAGATATTAATTAAATCAATAGAATGAATGTTTTAAAATGTCATCAATGAAGGGGAATTTTGATATTTGACTATTTCTAATAATACTTCTTTGGACGGGGATTGGCACATAATAACTATAAATGGTGTTATCCCTGGAAGGTGCTCTGCAATTATCCAAATTAAATAAATAACATAAAAAACACTTTTTAAAAAATAAAAAATAAGGCACTGTGGGTACAGTCAGATGGTCACATTAAGGTGTGTTCCTTAGTCCCTGAGCTGGCACAAAAATATACTGACATAAAGTGCTATGTCCCCAATCCTATGCCTACTCTGCCTTAATAATAAGGTCATTGAATATTGCGCTTGCAGATTTAATGCAAGATGACTTAAAGAAAGCTATTGGGTTCCCCTAACTTTATTTCCCCTCCCCTAAGATAATCTGCCTGTAGGAAACTCAACCATCAATCATTCTTCTTAATGTGTGGGAAGGGGCAGAACGTGTTTATGTGGGGTCTATGAATAGCAAGTTTCCAGGTTGTTTGTTGTTTCCAGCTATTTTGGAAGATAGGTCTAGCACTCTTTGAAAAGAATTCTTTAGAGAAGTTAAAGCACAATGGAGGAATTGTGAAGAGCATTAAAGTGTGCCTTCACTGTCCCCTCTTTGCCCCCTTTCCATGCCAGTTACTTGTCAACTGATCTAAAATGTATGTAGAGGGAGGCAGGGTGAAGTTGAAGGAAACATTGGCTAAGAAGCAAGCTCCAATTGCATAATCCTGAAGTCACTTATTTAATGATTTCAGTTCAGTTACATCTATTAATGAGTAATGTAGTTAGGACTAAGAACTTCTACTTATTAATACTGTGGTGAGGGAAAATCCATTGCATTTATTCTAGGCAAATACAACTTAATATTGTTATTGGCTAGTAAACATTTAGTTAAATAGCTAAAATATTATATGCCATATTATGAGTCATATGCCTACATTCTTCAAAACGGCTGATCTTGATTTTCATTCTATGTTTTCTAAATTGAATATATTGTTTTCTCCATATTTAAAAAAGTTATATTTTGAGCTTGTTAAAAGAAAATCTGCAACTATGTCAATCAGAGTATATTGAAAAAAGAGTGCCAGTTATTAATACTGTCACATTTGTATTGCATAGACAGTTACTTCCAGTGTACTTCATAAAACTAAAAAAATGCATTTTATAATGTAACACTGTTTTCATAACTGGATGCCCCCATATATATTGAACTATAATCCCCTTCAAGAATCATGGTATTAGTAGTGTAACACTTCTAGAAGTTGCCAAATTCTTACAGTTAGTCATTTGTGTAGGACACCAAATCTAGGCACCAAAGTCCAGAAAATCACTAGACTGCAGCCATCTAATAATTAAGCAGATTTTTGCAATCCAAATCTGAAAGCTATAAGCCTGTGACAACTCATGAGTTAAGCATCTTAGTATTTAAGGTCACAGAATTCATTTTCATTTTTGGTACTTTTTTGTGCTTGTAAAAGTACATGGTACTTGAAGCAATTTGTTCTTCACTTATTATCAACACAGTAAGAAACTCAGTGAAGCAGTGAGCTGGGGAATAACAATTATCACCATTTCAATGTCAAAATACAAGAAATTACAAAGCTTGCTAGCCTCTCTTCTGTAACCAACATAATTGACTTATGTCTGCATTTTGCTCTATGCAAAATAGTTTGTTTTTAAATGTCAGCTCAGTGCATACCACTTTGGCTCTGTCCTTTGATACACCTACTTTCCTAGCAGTTTCTTTTGTGGAGAAACACCACCAAACCCACTACACTGTCACCAAACTGCAGGCGTTCATGCATTTGTCATCTTTAAGGTCAGTCATGCTATGGCATCAAGGCTTGGCAGGTGGATTTATGGGTAGTCTTGAATGTAGATATATTTTACACTCTGTGTCAAAGGTACCTAGTCTCATGGATAGCCATCTTTCAGATTTGATTGTATGCACTGGGATAAATAAATAAAGCAGTGGCTTCAGGGAGAATTTTGTAGATGACAAAACTGTTGATATGGGATTTGAAAGTCTGCCAAGCGAGACCATAAGATTAGGTTTACCTTCCTTCTTAAGCGTCTGTTTGAGGCACGATTCCCTGTTCTGCAACTGTTCAGCAACATGCATAGGAGAGTAAATGGTTCTAGCATTTGGCTAAGAAACAAAAAGATGCTAATATGATCTTGATAAATTTATTCTTAATTATGAAAAACATCAGAATATTTTGGAACGTTGTTGTCATTACTTCCCCACGATTACATAGCTCTTATGAAAACCTGTTATTTGGAATACTTGAAGTTATTTTAAGTTGAGTCAGATTGTTGATGTATCTAACTCAACTCAACATCGTCTAAACTTACTGGAGCAAGAACTCTGGATTTTTTTTTTACAAAAAATCTTTCTTAATCTTCTCTGAAGATGCCATGGGCTGAATCTGGGACTCTTAGCATGCAAAGCGTGTTTTAATCTATACTTTCTTGTGGTATCAACTTCCATAGTATTTAAAAATATCTAACAATATAGTTTATTTATTTGCATCTTTTCTATATCTATATCATCTATAGCTATATCTATACTCTGTCTTTCCTCCATGAGCACAAGGTACTCCCTCCTCCAATGTTCTGGAAAAAAACAAACAAACAAAACTACTGTAGAATAGTTAGGACTAGAAATAATGTGGTGATAGGTAAGTTACAATTATTCATTATACCACATTAACTTTCAGCTGATAACTGTTTTTAAGCATTGTGAAAAAGGCTTGATGAGAGCATGCGCAAGATGGACGCTTCCCTGTGAGAGCAGCCGGGCCTCCGATGGGGAATGGCTAGAGACCTCCCCCCAGGGGCCGAGAAACATCTGGGACCCCTGGGATTTTGGCAGCGGAACATCTTAGTCTCCCTGAGATATGTCTGTCAGCTCCCTTCTTGCCGGGAATGGACGAAGCTGAGTGGTGGTAACAGCGTACTTCCCCCTGCGGCCTGCGGTGAGGTGAGAAGCCAGCTGGGAGTCGGGAGGCCACCGCGAAAGAGAAGAGCTCGGCGGCGGCTCCCCCCTCCCCCACCATGTGAACGAGTGACTCTTGAAAAGACTGCTGAGAGGCTCCTGGCTTTGAGAGGCCGCTGCGAGGGGGAACAGCTTGGCAGCTGGCCTCCCCCTCCCCCCTTCTACCATCATTATGCTCAGGTAGGCAGTCGAGAGGCGTTGGTGCTGGGAGGCTGCCGCAAAAGGGAAGATCAGCGGCGCCCCCCCCCTACCATCATGTGAGCTAGTGGCTCGGGGAGACAGCTGAGAATTGCAGGGGATAGAGGGGGCAGCATGGACCTGGCAGTGAGGGAAACAACGTGGTCATGCTTCCCCCCCCCTATGAACTGGTGAACGAGCGTCCAACGGTGAGGCCAAATGGGAGAACTGCAGTGGCCTCCCCCACCCCATGAGCTTGAACTGAGCACTATCAGGAGGGGCAGTAAGACAGCCCTGAAGAAAGAATCCCGGATTATGACTCTGGTGCTGCCCTTATGGACCCCTTTTCAGAGACCTGGTCCTTGCCCCTGGCAGCACATATACGAATCTGTGGATCGTGGATTAAACGAAGCAGGATGGAACAACATAGGGGCTTTTCCTGCTCGGACCACTCAAAATCTACCTTCTTCATTGTTATTATTATTATTATTATTTTTACCATCACCCTGATAGAAACTTGGTACTTGGACCTTAATTCAGACTTGACTGCCTGGTTTCTTGCCGGACCCTATCGATTCACCTTACTTGACTGGCTGCTTACTCGAAGTGGACGCTTCTTGCATTGCGAGACTCCCCCCTCTCGCAATTATGGCCCTCTGTTCTATCAAGGGCCCATCTCGAGGATGGACTTTGGAGTCCTGAGAGATGGCATGCATCAAAAAAGGGGCTTTGGGGTTTTTTAAATAGGTACTTAGTTAAAGTTTTAAGGGTGGGGAGGGGTGGGGAAGGAGTGTTTAGGGCAGGGGAAGAAATTGTCAGAAGGGAACAAGAAGACAGGCCAGGCGACGGAAGGGGACGGAGTCCCGAGGGTGCGGACGGGGGGCTGATTAAGACTAACTCAGTTCCAATAAGTACCGTTAGCGGGAGGGGCAGGTATGGTGGGAGCAGGGGGCCGTATCATAATAAGGGAGCGCGCACCCGCTGCTTACGAGCGGTCGTGCGCTCCGACCCCCAAGGCTCAACCTGTTCTCGGGGTTGTTCAGAACCACAGGGCCCTGGCTGTAGGCTGATGCTGTGCAATGCCAGGTCTGTGGTAAATAAGGCCCCCCTCATTCAAGATTTAATCTCAGAGGGGGGAGCAGACCTGGCGGGTATAACGGAGACCTGGTTGGGACCAGAGGGCGGTGTCCCTCTGGTGGAAATGTGCCCACCGGGTTTCCTTGCATTCCACCAGCCGAGAGCTCAAGGCAGGGGTGGGGGAGTGGCGGTCGTGATCAGGGAAAGTTTCAGGCCGAGGGAGGTCACTGTTCCTCAGACGGCAGGCTGTGAATCCCTTCTGGTGAAGTGGGACCTAGGGGGTCCGAGGGCGGTGTTGATTACGTACCTGGCGCCCTGCCACGTATCAACCTCCCTGCCCGAGCTCCTGAGCGTTGTCGCCGCGGTGGTGGTTGAAGTCCCCAGGCTAATAGTCATGGGTGACTTCAACCTGCCGTCCGGGGGCGGGGCGTCCGGGGAGGCTCGGGAGTTCATGGCTTCCATGACAGCCATGGACCTGACCCAGGTAATTCAAGGCCCCACACACACAGGGGGGAACACGCTTGACCTGGTTTTTGTCTCTGGACAGTGGCTGAGTGGTCAGAGTGTAGGGGATATAGTCATTGAACCCCTGTCATGGTCTGATCACTCTCTCCTATGCTTGGACTTTCGGACCGTTGCACCCCACCGCAGGGTGGCGGAACCGGTGAGATGGTACCGCCCCAGGCGGCTGATGGAACCCGAGCGGTTCCAGGCAGAGCTTGGGCCAATTCCTGAGGTTCTGACACACGACTCGGTTGGAGAGGTGGTGGCGGCCTGGGACAGGGCGGCTGCCGGTGCCCTGGATCGAGTTGTGCCTTTGCGGCCTCTGATTCGGCGTGGGTCTCGACCGGCCCCGTGGTATAACGAGGGGTTGAGAGAGATGAAACGCCGGAAAAGACGCCTAGAGAGCAGTTGGAGATCGAGCCGTGCCGAATCTGACCGAACATTGGTAAGAGACCATATTAGGTCCTACCTAATGGCGATAAGAGCAGAGAAGTGTTCCTACCTCACTGCTCTTATTGCGTCATCAGATAACCGCCCAGCCTCCTTGTTTAGGGTGACCCGCTCCCTCCTTCATCAGGAGGTGAGGGGAGACCCCTTAGAGGGTAGAGCTGAGGATTTCGGAAAATATCTGTATGATAAAATCGCTCAGATACGGGAAGGCTTCGACTTCAACTGGGTATGTCCAATGGGAGAGGCGGAGGCTGGTCTTGAGACTGTTACCTGGGTTGAGTTTGACCCCGTGACCCCCGAGGACGTGGACAGGTTGCTGGGGGGACTTAGGGCGACCACATGTTTACTGGACCCGTGCCCCTCCTGGTTGGTGCTGGCCTCCCGGGAGGTGGTACGAGGCTGGTTCCGAGCAATTATCAACGCTTCCTTGAGTGAGGGTGTCTTTCCCGCTGCCTTGAAAGAGGCAGTGGTGAGACCCCTCCTCAAGAAGCCTGCCCTGGATCCAGCCGTTTTATCAAACTACCGTCCCGTCTCCAACCTTCGCTTTCTTGCGAAGGTTGTTGAGAGTGTGGTTGCCCGACAGTTCCCGCAGCACCTGGAGGAATCGTCATATCTCGATCCGTTCCAGTCGGGCTTCAGGCCTGGCTACAGCACGGAAACAGCATTGGTCGCGTTGGTGGATGATCTCTGGCGGGCCCAAGACAGGGGTTGCTCCTCTGTTCTGGTGCTATTGGACCTCTCGGCGGCTTTTGATACCATCGATCATGGTATCATGCTGCAACGGTTGGAGGGGCTGGGCATAGGAGGCACTGTCTTGCAGTGGTTCTCCTCCTTCCTCTCTGGCCGGATGCAGTCTGTGTTGACAGGGGGCCAGAGGTCGACCCCGAGACCCCTCGTATGTGGGGTACCTCAGGGGTCGGTCCTCTCGCCTCTACTGTTCAACATTTATGTAAAGCCGCTGGGTGAGATCATCCGTGGTTTTGGCGTGGAGTACCACCAGTACGCTGATGATACCCAGCTGTACATTTCCACGCCAAACCACCCCAACGATGCCCTTGCCGTGCTGACCCAGTGCCTGGAGGCCGTGCGGGTATGGATGGGGAGAAACGGACTCAAGCTCAACCCCTCCAAGACCGAGTGGCTGTGGTTACCGTCGTCCCGGTACAGCCAGCTGATTCCATCGCTGTGTATTGGGGGCGAAACAGTGGCTCCCACAGGAAGGGTTCGCAACTTGGGAATCCTCCTGGACTCACGGCTGTCCTTAGAGGACCATCTGACGGCCGTGGCCGGGAGGATGTTCCACCAGGTTCGCCTGGTGCGCCAGTTGCGTCCCTTCCTAGACCGGGACTCGCTACGCACAGTCACTCATGCCCTCGTGACCTCCAGGCTGGACTACTGTAATGCTCTCTACATGGGGCTCCCCTTGAGGTGCATCCGGAAGCTCCAACTTGCCCAGAATGCAGCCGCGCGGGTAGTGATGGGAGCGTCGTGGCGCTCCCACGTAACACCGCTCCTGCGTGAGTTGCACTGGTTGCCGGTGGTCTTTCGGGTGCGGTTCAAGGTGTTAGTGACCACTTTTAAAGCGCTCCATGGCATCGGACCCGGATACTTACAGGACCGTCTACTGCCAGCAAATACCTCCCGCCGTCCGGTACGCTCCCACAGAGAGGGCCTCCTCAGGGAGCCGTCGGCCAGACAGTGCCGGCTGGCGACCCCCAGGGGGAGAGCCTTCTCTGTGGGAGCTCCCACGTTATGGAACGAGCTCCCCCCCGAACTCCGTATAATAACAGATTTACGCACCTTCCGTCGGGAACTAAAAACATTCCTTTTCCGACAGGCCGGCCTGGCATAGAAGCTTCTGAGTATTTTTTTAAGATTTTAAATTTTGTATGTTTTGGGTTTTAGGATTTTGGCCAAATGATTTAATTTATTTTTAATTATTTTAAATTTTGTACATTTATATGTTTTTTAAAGTTTGGGCTGTACACCGCCCCGAGTCCTTCGGGAGAGGGGCGGTATAGAAATTTAATAAAATAAATAAATAAAATAAATAAATAAAAAGGCTGAACAGAAAGAGAGAGAGTAGTTGACCCAAAATCAATCCAGGAGCTTTTATGGCCAAGGTTAGCAGAGTCTAGCACCTTAATCCTGGCACTTCTTTAACTGGAGCAGGTAAACAGACACATAAGAACTACTAATTTGTTATAGAAAAACTATAAAGAATTCAGCAACTGCTATCTTTAAAAATCAAGTTTAATTTCTATTATAATGAACATTCAGATTCTTGCACCTTTTAGTTGCTGCCCACACTACATAAGGGCTAAAAGCATCTCCCAGCTGGGAGTGAGCAGAGGCAGTTCCATCTGTTCTTCCATCTTTTCAGTGAGGCTGGATCTGATATCTGCCAGTTTTGATTGTATGAGGACTAATTTTCATCAATGCTACACAATGCTAACTTTTAATCTTGTGAGAGAAACAGGGTCTCTCTCTCTCTCTCTCTCTCTCTCTCTCTCTCTCTCTCTCTCTCTCTCTCTCTCTCTCTCTCTCTCTCTCTCTCTCTCTCTCTCTTCCTCCCTCCCTCCCTCCCTCCCTTCCTTCCTTCCTTCCTTCCTTCCATTTAGATTCAAGGTGCAGATGATATCAGAGAGAGAAAATTCTCTTCCACCCTCTCTAATCTCCATATGCTGAGTCTAGTTCCCAATCAGAGAGTGATAGCATTGATTTAATGGAGAAAAGCTGTATGTTTCCTTACAGCAGGAGATAGGATGCTATCACATCTTGCTCTGTCCCCTTTGGCCCACATAAATGTGCCATTTCTCAGGACTTTGATTTCAATCTAATAGCTGATTAGAGATAAAGACCCAAGGGCTGGAAAAAACATTCCTTTTCTCTGATGTCAGAGGAGGATAGGTTCTGAATAACGGGTAGCATTTCAGGCAGGCTAATTGTGGCATGAAGATGCTCCACTTTCCATTTGCCAAGAACATACAATCACAGTTCATCTCATTGGTAGCTTCCACGCTGGAATGGAATTGTTTCTATTTTATCTCAGTAAAAGTCTTTCTATGGGAAATTCCAAGGACATATGGGGGAAGACCCTTTAAAAATTAATGATCAGCTAGGCATATCCATCCATCCATCCATCCATCCATCCATCCATCCATCCATCCATCCATCCATCCATGGATTCCTAATTGTTGCCTATTGCAGGTAAAGCTTCTGCTGTTTCCAGAATGAGCGAGCAAAGTAGAGAACAAATGATGGGGAGCCTTGAGATCCAGCAGCTACATTACTGAAGGCAAAGACCTGGACATGAACTCACCTCTGACTTCCCATCTCCCATGTAGTGTTGTTTGAAATATTCTTGAGACTATATTGAGCACCAGTGGAAGTGCTGCTGGGATTACATTTGACTCAGCTGTTGACTCCTTGCAAACCATTCAGAATGGAAACAATCAGGAGCTACTGATGGATTTTGCAAACACTTCGATTTGAAAATGCCATGGCATCTTTCAGGGATCCTGGAACAGCTCTGAAAAGAGCCATTTAGAATTCATTACGAAGGAGATTTCCCTAGCGTTTCACAACATTTCTTTTTCCAAGCCAGAACAAAGCTCCAGTGCCTACTAAGCCATCCTTTTCTCATAAGCAGGGGGAAGGGCAAAAAATGGCAGGGAGCTCATGAGTTATTGCCTTGAAGCAGCCTGCTACTATACAATATTGATCCCCCCCCTTATTGCTAAGATATGGTAAGGGGAAACCATAGCACTTATTGTTTCAACTCCTTTTCAACAATGGAGGAAGGTATATAATTATTGCAGTGTGTCTGACCCAGTTGTAGATCCTTCCCAGATGAATTATGCCCATGGCTTGACATTGAGCAGAGAAAGATAAACTATGGCACCTCAGAATTACTTGTGAATTATTACAACCGGCATTTCTCATCCTTTTTGTACATTTCTAGGGATGCTGGCAATTGTCAAATAAAAATCAATTATATATAATCATCACTGAGAGTTGGACTGGCATGTACATTTAATAAATTATTGTTTTATATCTATGCACATATATACAAATATATACACAAACGTATACAGAAAAACCTGAAACAGTAGCGTAGAGATACGATATAGGTACTTCTTACATTACTGTTATATAAGGAAATATATGATTTTTACAAATCATAACTTACACATACATTAAAATTGAAATGGTTTAACAATATCCAGGGTCTTACAGAGTACTTATTCCTTTCTATAATTTAATAGTCAATTAATTCATTAGCATTCCACCATCATATTTTTTTCTGTTATTTTTTTATATGAAAAGGTCACAGTAAATTGTCTGTAAACAATATTAAAACACTAAGTAAAGTAAGAATAGCCCTTGATTCTCTGTAAACCTTTATCTTATGAAAATAGTAGACTGGTGTAAATGGAAAACAAGTTATTGTTGTTAGCTATAGCCACCAACAATAACTGAGAACAACTGATGATTTCCAGGGAATGTTGTTTTCCTTTTCCCATATTTTATTGCTATTTAGGATGCCAACAGTCAGTTTGTGAAGAATATATAGGTATAAATAATCTGAGAGAGAGAGAGAGAGAGAGAGAGAGAGAGAGAGAGAGAGAGAGAGAGAGAGAGAGAGAGAGAGAGAGAGAGAGAGAGAGAGAGAGAGAGAGAGAGAGAGAGAGAGAGCAAGGAAAATTCAACCAGAAAAGCTTTTATTCTGACTTGAAAATTGCCCTGCAAATGTACTCAACACAATGTTCCATCTGTCATTTGGAAGTGACAGGTGCAGCTGTTAAAGCAGCTACATTATCTCATCTTTGAAGACAAATTCCAGGCTGTATTTCATTGCTGGCCTGTAATGTGTGTGGGTATACAGCTTAACTGCTGTTTTGCTTCACTATAGGTTTCAAGCATAGTTCTATATTTACCAAAGAAATAATCAACAACGAACACTACTGACATTTTAAAAGCTAGATCAACTTGTAGAAAGGTAGATGAGATGAGTGTAAAGGCTACACATATTCCTAATTAGCTCTGAGGCATGGTCTAGTGCAGGGGTGTCAAACTGCCGGCCCATGGGCCTGTTTCATCGTACTGAAGCTGCGCCCACCCCATTGCCGGCAATGCAAAAAGAGTCGTGATACATCACAACACGTCATGTGACATGGCGAGTTTGACATCCATGGTCTAGTTTCTTCCCTCTAATGTCTGTCTTGATTCTCAACCTAGGCTGCTTTAAAGAAATTTCAAGAGAGGGCACCACACTAATGTCTTTGTCCTTGTACAATAGTTTTATGATATTCATGAGAAGCTTGAATATGTAGTATCAAAAATCATTTCCTTTCTTGGATTTGGATTTGCTTATATAAAACATTATACTTCTGGAATTGTTTTCATTGCCATAGGCTTATAGAAGCTACTTGAGCTACTCTTTATATCACAGATCTTGATAATCAAAAACAGCCATTGCTTTTTGTGATTAATTTTAATGATAATGATTTAAAAAGCTTCTTGTCATTTTTATTAATTAGTTTTATAAATGCCTATTCTAATAATATTTATCCATTAAATTTTGTCCATTACTTAGTTTGTGTTTAGTGATGTCAACCTAAAGCTAGACAATTTTATGTTGTCACCCAATTAGCAGCATAGTCCTTAAAGAGTTTGGAACTGCGAGGGGAGGGAAAATGGTAGCAGTGGGGTCAAGGATAGAATAAACACTTGCAAAAATGAAAATGAAGAAAGAGAAACATCTTTCATATCTTCTTTAAATAACGCTTTTAAGGAAAATAATGTTTTGAATTTGCAAATACAGTAACAAAACACTTGGTGCAACCTGATAGTCTCTTGCTTCTAATTGTTTATAATGCAATTGGTGGCTAATAGGCTGTAGTGACATGGAATTGGTTCACTTATCCAATTTACTTGTGAGGGCACAAACATACATTTATTATTCAGGAATTTAAATTCTTCTTCTAATCATACAATTTCCAAAGTAGCATGTTATTTTTATGGATTTTTTAAAAGCACATTTAAAACCCAACAGCTTTAGTTTTAAAAAAATGAGTAACAGCAAAACTGAAGAATAAATGCAGTATTGCATAGTGAAAGTAATAAAAATGCTAGATAAAATATCAATGGTTCTCAATAGGATTGTGTAAAGCTAATTAATTTAGATAGAACAAATAGTTGAATCAAAATGGATGCTCCTGAATTGATTGGTGAAATTGAAATGTGTCGAGTCAGTTTTCAAATTAGATCTAATTGGATTTAATTAAGCATGTGGGTGAAAGTTAACATTTAAAATGAGAACAAGTCTGCATAATACAAGTTCTCAGTAAATAAAACCAAATATTAGAAATTAGCAGCTAATCAAGGAGCCTTGACTTAACAGTTGCTAGATGGTACGTGCGAGCATGCTTGTGTGTGCACGCACGCACACACACACACACACACACACACACACACACACGAGAGTGGAAGCTGCTAGCCTCTGAGAGGCAAATTCTTTCTATTCCCACCCTTCGCCCATTCCAAAATGGAAAATAGAAAATAGCTCTGCTGAGGTCAGTGAGAAAACTTGAGGTTTGATTTTGCTTCCTGGACACATCCCATTCCCTTTTTACTCTTAAACACACCTCAAAAGATGAGTCAAAATGTTTTCTTTCACTCTTTCCACTGATAACAGTATGTACCTCTTCAGGGTATGAAGGATACTGACTATTACTGCCCTAAGGGCAACAAAAGTGATTCATCTTATTTAAAGGAAGAGAAAATATTATCATTCAGATAGTGTACTTCCTCAAACTATAAAACACAAATAAAAATTAATCTAATTACACTGCTGAGTTCCAAATTTGAAAAGAAGGTCTCAGTTAGCATCTCACATGAGAACACTTACATTAGGACCTCTGAAAAAATATTAATTATTGAAAAGTTTCAAATAACAAAACATAGCCTCTGCAATCAGAAGAGAAAAAAGCCACTTAATCCAGAACCCAAACCTCTGTATATTGAGTTTATTCAATAAATAAGCAAGGATTATTTGGAATTTATTCAATAAATAAGCAAGGATTAAAATAACAAGGTAGTATTCAGAAGATGGCTTTGGATGACTAACTAGCCATGAATTAAAAAAAAACTTACTTCAACCCAATTTTTGTGGCATCTCTATTTTTTCCTCTGACATGCTGATTTCTTTAGTGCAAATAGGATAAAACTTCGGACACCCCTATGAATGAAGTGATATAAAGTTGGGACCCATTTTATCTGGCTAATTCTCGTCTCCAATATTAATTGTATAAAATAACAGAGCAACAGGAAGGTAAAAACCCTGGACAGAGGGGCTTTGCTTCCTAGGCCCTGAAATTTAAGATCTTTATAAATGATCTGTTAAAAGTAGTGACAATAAGCTTATGAATCATGATCTATATTAATCAGGGCTGCTGATACAGAAAGATTAATTGAAACGTGCAGTTCTACACAAATGATAAAGTGGTAACAATTTAATATCAGACAAGAAGAGTGAAGAAATTACACTCCAAGCTTCATGCATCATTACTATGGATATTAATATTTTACGCAGTGCAACAGCATCGGGAATCATAATGAAAATCCATAACTAGTGCACAGACATGATTAAATACAACAGTCTTTAGGTGCTGTTTGGTGATGGCGGCTTAGCCATATTTCACTCTTGCTGTGGGTGATTCGAGTGATAGAGTCTAGACGAGAGTGATTAAAAAGTGTTCCTCCTAAAGGCTGTTAACCTTTTACTACAGAAATGAATTTCTTTGATTTTAAAATTATGCCATTCACCCTGGTGGTTTTGTCCTCCCCCCAAGTGACTACCATGTACAGAATATAGATCGAATGGGTTCCTTGAGCTTTTGAAAAGCTCTACTAAAGCATTATACACTGTCTCCCATGAAGTATTTGCTTTGGGCATGTATGTTAATGAATGAGAGGTCTTGTGATAAGAGTTATCATTAGTTTATTCCCAAATTGGAGACAGGTGGGAGCATCAATTTGATACTGTTGTTCTCACCTTTAAAGATGCATGTTTCAGAACAGTCTATGAAAATTCTGCCCTACTGAGAGTGGTCTATCACAAATACTCATTTACCAGAAATTAAATTAATGAAGTGGCTCACTCCAGCTCTTCTCAGAGATTTCTACTCTCCCAATTTGTTTTTGTATTTTTTCTGCACTTCTGAATTCACTTCCAGTCAAAGTAGGCTTATTTTCTAAGGTTGCCTTTGCATATTGCTGAAAGTATATATTACATGTATTTCATATGTGAGGTTACTGTGTTGCTTTGCAGCATGCCGACTTCTTATCTCTTTATCTCTGTCTCTCTCTGTCTCTCTATCTCCCTCTGTATCTGGAAGACAGATGGAGACAGATGTTGGTGAGTCTCTTGGCATCCATGGCTCTTGTTGGGATTATTGACATAATCTTTGAAGATACTTCATGACTTAGTAGGTAAGACAAGAGTCCAACCTGGCTTACTTTTAGGCCTCTCACAAAGATGAAAGAGAGCTGGTATTTCTGCAAAACTCCAGAGGACTATAAGTGGCACTGAAGAGGTAGCATTCTTTATTTCTTTTGACTATTTACTGGTGTTTAGATTTTTCACACCTCAGATATAGTAGCCCCAGTTCAATGCAAATTCATATTGATAAGCAGAATGAACAGGGAGAAGATGGTACTGTACATCCTTGCCCTTTGACTCAAGGATCAAATAGTTTTGAACTATAGCTGAAATGTAGTTCACATAAATGACCTTCAATTATCTACATTTGTGCAGAACGTTTACTCTGGAAATAATGCTTCATTATGTCACCTCCCTTCTGTAACATTTTACTTCTCAGTTTTCATTTACTGAATGGCTAACATACATACTTAATGCTAATGGGGCTGTCAAATGCTGCAGAAACTTTTTATGGGGCGCATATTATTCTCTGTTATAGTTACCAAGGATAATTATTGGTTTTGCTATGGTTTATCATTACCATTTCCTCTATCATACATTTTGTAAGGGTGAATAAATGAAAGGTACATTGTGGTAAAGTGGCTCTTTAAGCTTAACAGAGACAAACCCAGCCAAGATAAAGAGAAGCCTGGTCCATGTTCAATTAGATGAATGTGGTGGTCAGATCAACTTATGTATAGGCTTACAAATAGTTTGAGAGGCCTCACAAACAGTTTGGTCTTGTCTAAAACAGTTTTATATGTGTAAAGCGTTGCAGTAATTTAACCAACATAATTAAAGCTTTTGTGGATCACAAACCACTAGATCAGAAATATTATCTATTTGCACACTAATCAAATTACCTATTTTAACCAGTTCATCAATGCTTATACCTAACTACTGTTTTATTTGTGATTGTTATCAACATATAATTCTGTTTTACAAACAGTGGAGCTGTACAAGTTTTTTTTAAATAAAATGGTCTTGGCCCTTATATATATTAATGATACATACTATATATTTATATTTATAAATCTTATATATTTATTTTATACCATATTTTAATGTTTGTAATTGGTTTTATTATTTGTCACCCAGATTCTTTTGTTTGAGATGGGTAACTATAGATAAAATTTTAAAAAGTATGTTTTTTCAGGCTATTAGGAGAGATTAAAAGAAGATGTTGCTGCATTAATGAATCCATTCATTAAAATTGATCTGGCCCTGACTTCCGGTTCCGGAACGCGGTGACGCCAGTCGCGCCTGGAAACTTCTCTCCAGGCCGTCCGGAGTTTCCTTCGCCGGTAGACCTCCTAGGGGGTCGAAAGTTGCCCTGGAGAGGCAACCACTGAGGAGGAGGCCAGCTGGTAGATAGGGGAGGGCGGCAGCTTCCCCCGAGTCTCCAGCTTCTCCTTAGGGCCGACGGAGCAAAGGTCGGCTTGCCGATCACCCTGCTGCACCAGCCGAAGTCACATTGTCATCTAAGCGTTAATGATCCACCATGGATGATCCGGGTGAGATCCCCTTTGTTCCTCTTCACACCCTGTAGAAGCTGTTTGTGCTATTATTTCCCCGTCTGGAGAAAGCTGCTTTAGTAATCGTGGGATCAAATGCATTTTACAAAAAGGACAATAAATAAATAAATATTCATTTAAAGGATCTATATTCTATTCCTACTTACATTGTGAGGTAGAAAAAACGTTCTGGGCTTTTTGGAGCGGTATTGTATCGGCAGAGTATTTCTTTTTCTATTCTCCCTTTAAAGATAGAAAAAAGAAAAAAATGGTGTTTGAGAAAGTCTTTGTAGCTCACTGAGGTCACCTACTGGTCAAAATTTAATATTGGATTGTTTACTTGGAGATGAGACAGCTCTGGCCTTCAAACTGTTTATCAAGAAAAAAGATAACTTGAGCCAGCTGTGTGATCTATGGGGGTGGATAATGTTCAACTGTTCAACTGTAATCTTCACTAAAAAGGAAAAGGATTTTTCTTCAGCTATTGCTAAAATGGAGAAGCCTCAATCACATTTAAACTGTAAACTTATACTGGAAAAGATCTATGAGGCTAAAGAAGAAATATGTACTACAATAAAAGAGGCTACTACAGAATTAAGAGCCAGAATTTCTACTTTAAAACTTAAAACTGACTCCCTGATTACACTTGACTACTCTACAAAACAGATTATACAAGAAGAGGTTTTAACTGAGGATAAGGAGAATCTTATTTTGCCTTACAAGCAAGATCAGGAAAAGCAAAGACCGAACTTTGGGCTTCTGAAGCAACGAGGCTTTACGGAAAAGAGAAACAGAGGATTAAATCGGAGATCAAGATGGTTTATATCAAATCAAGTGATACTACAAGCAATAAAAAGAGACCTATTATCTGGAAGGGAAGTCCTGTTATGGAAACCCACTTGGCAAAAGAGAAAAGCTAGAATAAGATTTAAAAATGAAAATTAAAATTTCTTAAATTGGATTAAAGGCAACCTAGAACTATGGACTGATTTAAGGACTGAGATTATGAGTTGGAAGTAAAAAGATGTCTTACAGTTGGTCTGAATTAATAATTAATTGAATGTTAATTACATATTGAAATGATTTAAGATCTGATATTAATTTGTTAACTTAAAGAGATTAATTAAGTGAAGGATTAGATATTTAGAGAACAGTTTGATAAATATATACATTTAGATGTGTCTAGGACAGACTAATATACTTGTTTAATGACAAGATATTTTTCTGTATAAGGGATTAAAGACAATTTAGAATACTAGGAATGTTCCTTTTAGAATGTTAGGTTTATTTCTATGAAAATTATGATGTAATGGAATGATAAAAACTGAAGAGAGGCTTCAGATTTGAAGTACTAATAGTTAATTGAAATTTAATACGATGATATGATTTTCTGATGATATGGATGTTATTAGTTATGATAATTAACTGGAGACTTAAACTTTGCTTAATGGAATGACATGATTTAAGGTATGATATTATTTTTTTCTTTAGCTTGAAGAGATGGATCAGCTGATAGACTTGATAGGTATAGGATAGATTAATATTTTACTCTAAATAAGGGAGATTAATGGAAGAAGAAATGAATAAGATTTTGATAAAATTAAAAAAGTAGAACATATGTGGAAGGGATATTTGAACTGAAAATGTTTTTATTTAAAGTTAATTTGATTATGGTAGAAATTGATGAAGCTTAAAAACAGGCTCAGGTTGAATACAATTAAGCTAGAATTGGATATTCTAAATATACTATGCTATTTGAGGGAAAAAGAGAGGGAATATTTGACGTATTGATTATATTATGTATATATGTCTTGTTTTAAGATGTTTCATTACCCCAGCACCACAGTGTGTCCTGAATATGTTTCTTTAAGAATTTAAAAAAACCAATAAAATTGTTTAAAAAAAAAAGTAAGCCACTGTCTGTGGACATGAACCTCCATAAATCCATTAGTTGACAGCAATGAGTTCTAGATAGAAAGCTATATCTTATTGTTGTTACCTAATGATTGTTTGAAATTATGCAGCCCAAAGTCTTAGATTTTTATTCTAAACTAAACAAGTCAAAGTCTAACCAGCAGCTAGTAGTATTGAAGCAACCACAACTTTCCAATCTCATTTATTTGCTTCAAATGATGGATATTTTGGAAGACTTGAAACAAAACATCTTCATAAGTGTGAAGTCACTGCAACAACATGCTGCAAAAGTGACATAAATCAAAAGCTTGTGGCCCATATGTCAAAATGTAGCTTCTGTGCTAGACACTGAAACATGTCTTCCTGTGGGGATTTTTTTCTTCAGGATAAACTGGGTAAAACATAATATGGTTAATAAATAGTCCTTAAAATTAGCAGCGAAACCCTAGGAAGATGTATCATTTTGATAATGAAGAGCAGGCACTACTAAAGAAAACAGACAAAGCTGTAGCAATTTATTCTGAATTGTTTCTGAGATTTAGCTCTGGATTCAAAGGAATAGGCAAGTAGATAGGGGGGAAGTGTTGGCTCTCCCAGTATACTGGCCTCATTACATACAAAGCATTTTATAACAAACCATGTTTCTATCTGAAAAATACAAGTAAATTTTGTTTTCAGCACAATATTTGTCTGCTTTTAGTCCAACCACAACAGTGAATTGCTTATTTTTATGACTTTGGTTATCCTTTTTATCCCTCTGTATCTATATTCCTTTTGTGTATTTGGCTTGTTTCTTTCAATCCCTGGTTTGGTAGTCATTCTGAATGGGTATTCTGGCAGATATAATCCACATATATATATGGGTGTTTGGTTATTCAGGTTTTCTCCCGCGTAGAATTTGAAGTGTCTTGGCAATGTTTCGATGAAGTCCCATTCATCATCTTCAGGCTGGTGCTTTCGGCTTCGTGCTTCTAGGGGCAATGTGTGATCATAGCTGTTTCTTCCTTTTAACTGCCAGTGGGGGTTTGAACTGATTGGCTGGGAGCTTGGCTGTGTTCTGATTGGGTGGAGGTGTGTTCTGACTGGTTAGGGGCTTGGCTGTGCTCTGATTGGATGGGGGGTTTGCTGTGCTCTGATTGGCTGGGGGAGTGTTCTGTTTGGGTGAGGGCTTTGTTGTGCTCAGGTTAGTCTGAGTTGCAGGGATATTAGAGATGGTGAGCTGCATAGCTGTTTGGCTTCACGTTCGTGGTCGTGCCTCATCTTCATGGTGGGTGTCAGTTTGCTTCATGTATGGATTGGAGGGGTTTAAAGTGGCTAATGATGCAGCTGTGGTCTGGCTTCTGGTTTGTGGTCGTGCCTCATCTTCATGGTGGGTGTCAGTTTGCTTCATGTATGGATTGGAGGGGTTTAAAGTAGCTAATGATGCAGCTGTGGTCTGGCTTCTGGTTTGTGGTCGTGCATTATCATCGGTGTGGGTTTGGGTTTGCTTTTTGCGTGGATGTGTGGTGGTGACATCCTGTGTGGTTTTCGTGAGTGTGGGTTTGGTGTCATTCTTTGTGTTAGGGACTCATTTGTCAATAAGGGTGGGTTTCCAAATGGCTGGTAGGCGGGAGGTATCATCTCGTTTGTTCATGCTGTGTGGGCGTTTTTCTATCTTGATGGCTTCTCTGATTATTCTGTTATTAAAGTTTTCAGTTTTGGCGATAGTTCTGGTCTTTGTGAAGTCAATTTCGTGTCCTGTGGCTTTAAGGTGTTGGACCAGGGAAGAAGTTGGTTCCTTTTTTTTGACTGAGTTTTTGGGTTTATTTATTTATTTATTTTGTTCAGACTTATATGCCGCCCTTCTCCTTAGACCCAGGGCAGCTCACAACAATAATACAAGTTAAAAAAAACAAAAAAAACATAGGATCAGTTAAAATTTCTACTTAAAATACTATATAAAAACAAAATAATTTATAACACTCATACCACACACAATCACAATCAAAGGCCCAGGGGCAGAGTGCAGCTCACACGCCCCAAACCTGTCTGCATAAATGTGTCTTTAATAGTTTCCTGAAAGCTAGGAGGGAGGAAGCAGTACGAACCTCTGAGGGAAGCTGGTTCCAGAGGGCTGGGGCAGCAACGGAGAAGGCCCTAGCCCTAGGCTCTGCCAGATGGCATTGTCTGACAGACGGGACCCGTAGGAGGCCAACCCTATGTGCCCTAACCGGTCGCTGGGATTTATGTGGCAGAAGACGGTCCCGCAAGTATCCTGGCCCATTGCCATAAAGGGCTTTATAGGTCATAACCAACACTTTGAATTGTGTTCAGAGACCAATTGGTAGCCAGTGTAGCTCATGAAGGGCTGGAGTGATATGAGCATGTCTTGGAAGACCCAAGACAGCTCGCGCAGCTGCATTCTGTACCACCTGTAGTCTCCGGACATTCTTCAAAGGTTTCCCCATGTAGAGAGCATTACAGTAGTCGAATCTCGAGGTGACAAGGGCATGAGTGACTGTGAGGAGTGACTCCGGGTCCAAGTAGGGCTGCAACTGATGCACCAGGCGAACCTGGGCGAATGCCCCCCTTGCCACAGCCGAAAAATGGTGTTCTAGACTTAGCTGTGGATCGAGGAGGACGACCAAGTTGCGAACCCTCTCCGAGGGGGACAAAACTTCTCCCCCCAGGGTGATGGACGGACAGTTAGAATTGTCCTTGGGAGGCAGAACCCAAAGCCATTCCATCTTGTCGGGATTGAGTCTGAGCCTGTTGGCACCCATCCAGATCTCAACAGCCTCCAGGCACCGGTTCATCACTTCCACTGCTTCGGTGTAATGATGCGGGGTAGAGATATAAAGCTGAGTATCATTAGCATATTGATGATAACTCACCCCGTGTCGACGGATGATCTCACCCAATGGCTTCATGTAGATGTTAAAAAGCAGAGGTGAGAGAATAGACCCCTGAGGGACTCCACATGGAAGAGACCTCGGAGCCGATCTCTGACCTCCTGCAAACACCGACTGTGACCGGCCAGAGAGTAGGAGGTGAATCACTGCAAAACAGTGCCCCGCACTCCAAGCCCCTCCAACCGGCGCAGAAGGATACCATGGTCGATGGTATCGAATGCCACTGAGAGGTCAAGAAGCACCAGGATAGTGGAATAACCTCTATCCCGGGCCCGCCAGAGATCATCGGTCAGCGCGACCAAAGCAGTTTCTGTGCTGTAACCAGACCTGAACCCAGACTGCTGAGGGCCCAGATAACCAGTTTCATTCAAGGACTGTTGGAGTTGGAGTGCCACCACCTTCTCAACAACCTTCCCTAAAAAGGGAAAGTTGGAGACTGGACGATAATTATTTAAAACTGCCGGGTCCAGGGAAGGCTTTTTGAGGAGGGGGCGCACAAGTGCCTCCTTTAAGGGAGCCGGAAAGGACCCCTCCCTCAATTAAGCATTAGCAACAGCCTGGACCCAGCTCCGTGTCACCTCCTTGCTAGCCAAAACCAGCCAGGAGGGGCACGGGTCCAGTAAACAGGTGGCCGAACTTACAGCTCCAATGGCCTTGTCCACGTCATCAGGAGTTACCAGGTCAAACTCCTCCCATTCAACAGGACTAAGACGGGCCTCTGTCATCTCGACTGACTCATTGTCAGCAGACACTGCATTCCAATTGGAGTCCAAGTCAGCCCGGATCTGAGCGACCTTGTCTGCGAAAAAGCTGTTAAATTCTTCGGCATTGCCCTGCAAAGGTTCCTCCCTCCTCCCCGTATCAAGGAGAGAGCGAGTCACCCTAAACAGGGCAGCCAGACGAGATTCTTCAATGTTCTTCAATGTGTGCATTTATTCTTCTATTGGTTTGTCTGATGTATGTGGTGGGGCAAGCAGTACATGGGATTTCATATACTCCTTGATTTTCTAACTCAATTTTGTCTTTAGGGTTTCTTAGGATGGTGGATATTTTTCTGTTTGTGCAGAATGCTGTCTTGATGTTATGTTTGTGGAGGATCTTGCTGATCCTGTCTGTGGTGCCTTTTATGTATGGGAGGAGGGCTTTGCCATTTTCTTGTTCTCTGTCTTGGATATTAGTGGGAGTTTCTTTTTGGATTAAGTTGGAAATCTTATTTCTTTGGAATCCGTTGGATGTTAGTACATTAGTGAGAGTGTGTAGTTCGGTTTTTAGGTGTTGTTCGTTAGCTAGGCTTTTGGTTCTGGAGATGAGTGTCTTGGCTACAGAGTTGATCTCCCGCGTAAAATTGGAAGTGTCTTGGCGACGTTTCGACAAAGTCCCATTTGTCATCTTCAGGCTGGTATTTTTGGCTTCGTGCTTCTAGGAGCAATGTGTGGTCGTAGCTGTTTCTTCCTTTTAACTGCCAGTGGGGATATGAACTGATTGGGTGGGAGCTTGGCTGTGTTCTGATTGGGTGGAGGTGTGTTCTGATTGGTTAGTGGCTTGTAGGAAGTGTATTGCTACTCATCCCTCATCACGGGTTCTTAGGCCAGACGGGATCCTTCCCCCTCTTTTTCGGGTAATCGTTGCCTCCGTACTTCCCCAGTTGTTTATCCCTCTCATACTATTTCTCTCCTCATTAGGGGTTCTTGAATACAGTGTGCTCCTTCCCCCCTTTTTCCTTCTGTGCACTTTATCCAAGCCTCGGTTGATTTTTCTCATCCCATTGGGCCGCGTATCGAGCGTTTTTCCCTGCTCTTTGCCTTCCGTTCCCACCTCCCATCTGCATGAGTATAATCCATATGTGTGTCATCCTTCCTGGTTTCTACCCCCCTCCCTCCTTTCTCAGTGTTCTTTACATCCGTGTCCTCTTGAGCATCACCTCGTAACTTTTGTTGGGACCCACAGTCCCTACTCAACAATGGGCACTCGCGTTTGTCTCTCACAGGGGACCATCGTGCTGCACGTGTTTACCCACACGTTCTTCACCTGTGGCTCTGAGCATACGTGCTGAGTGGGCTGGTGGAACAGCTTGCTTCCCTCTTAGGTGTGGGCGGGTTGTCATCGTGGGACTACCGGCTTTGTGTCTGAGCGACCTCTCCTCAGCGCTGTCCCTGACGCCTCTGTGTCCCGCTGGCATGGCGCCCGTGCAGGTGTCCTGGGTACTGTTCACTGGCATCACAGAGATATGTGCAGATCTGAAACTGTTGCCTCATTTAATAGAAGCAATTCTGGACCATAGTACTCATTAAGATGAGAAATTAGTTTAAGATTACACCTGCGTCTTGAGTTTTGGACATAATTCTAAACCAGATTTCTCCCAAATACTTTGTTGGTATTAACAAGAGCAGTTAGCTTTTATCAAGGCACACATGGTTTCCCAGATCGGCACTGATGCAGTATGGACATAATAACTTTATCACATTTAAAGCTGTATATCATCTGCATATCTATGATATTGAGGAACAGTAAGGTATCCCTATGGCCACATGTAGACATTGCATAGGTTGGAAAAGTGAGAAGAGGAAACCAGAAAGACAAGGCTTTGCGGATCTTATCTTCTCAGTTAACGTCTCTAAAAACAGGAGATTATGCATTCTTCAATGTATGTTTTTGAAGAAAGGTTGTGCGCTAAAAGTTTTCAAACCGGAAAGTACATGCTGTACTTTCATGTAATATCCCTTTCATGTTCTTGTTATTGTTAATCTAAATATATTACTAATGGTAATGATAATGAATGTCAAGTATCTGTAGAGCCATAACCTCCACAGGAACCAAATCACAATGGAACTAAAGAACATGTTAACTAGAACCAGCAGAATAGGCATGGATTCAAAGAGCTGGCAAAAAACAAACAAACAATAAATCCAATTTTCTCAGAACAAAAGGCAACTTTACACCTTCAACAGAGTCTTTTGCCTAAATGATGTACACATTAGTAAATCTAATCCTAAAAAAAAAAAATCTTCCATCCATCCATCCATCCATCCATCATTAATTGTTTTTTTTTATTAGGAAAAAGGGAATTTTCTCTTTAAAACAGCATCATTTTATTCTGCCTTTTAGAGACATGGGTAGTGGTGATTTCTTGAAATGTGATGGATACACCTGAACCTTTTAAAATGCACTGTTTAATTACACATATGAGTTGTTAAACCTCTATCTGGCTGTACTGTGTCAGTTTTCTGTGACTGCACATAAGGCAGAAACAGTTGCTATGGTACTTTGGGTTTAAACCATAAGGATTATCACAGGGCTTTGGAATTCTGGGAATAAATAGATTCACCACTTTTCCAAAGGGACATGGAAAGAGAGAGGGAGAAAGAGAGGCGAGGGGAAGGAGAGGTTAGAAAGAAAAAGAGAGAGAGAGCAGGGAGGAGGGGAAATGAAAGGATATTATTTTTTTTGTATCTGTCATTTCCCTGCTATCTCCCATATGACTTCTTAATCCATCAGAATGCTGGGAAGATAATGTTTTGGGCGAAATAACATGAGAGAGAGGATAGACTCCCAAGGACCAATATCTTTATTGCTCGGAGGATAAACGGATTATGTCAGCCATTTTCTGTTGCTGACAGCTTTTCTTATTAACCGATTTTATTTTTTAATCTTCCAGGGAAGAAATATGGTTTTATGTCACAATAAAACGCCGGTCACATCTAATTCTGCCCTCAAACAAACAGATTTCTGAAAGCCTTGCAGAGAAATTTGAAATAACTTTAAAGAGGGGTTTTTTTTTGGATAAAGTCTTTATCCAGAGGCTTGTTCAACTGCAGTGTAAAAGGTTTAGAGGTAGAAAGGGAGAGGGAGGAAGAAGGAGTGAGAGAGAGAGAGAGAGAGAGAGAGAGAGAGAGAGAGAGAGAGAGAGAGAGAGAGAGAGAGAGAGAGAGAGAGAGAGAGAGTCCCTATAGTTGTTGATCCCCATTAAAAGAAATTCTTCATTGTGATCTACTCAAGGAAATACATCTCAGACAAAAGAGTCATATGAATGTTAACAAATATGGCTATTTGTGTGGTTTATGGTCTCTCCGGAGCTTAGAAATGATGTGTGTGACACCCAGAGAATGAGGAAAGCAATCATTAGAATCCCAGCAACCTGCTTAACCCCTTTCTTTCAAACTCCGCCTTTTGATCTGACACTTCTCCCCTTTCACTTTGGCTGAGATTACTGTGGAAGATGCTAATAAAGTATTGCATGAGAGATAAGGAAGTCACTTTGGATGAATATTTTCAGCTAACTACAGATGAACTTGTTGCTTCCCATCTCTTTCTAAGTATGCAAAAGATCCCAATGTTTTCTGTCTCTTTGCTGCCTGAAAAGTCCCACAATTTGCATGCCATGTGTGCCTGTGCTACATAGTTATTTATGCACACAATTCTTAAAGATGTTGCTCTTCACTGGATTTTATTTATGAGATATTGCTCCTCTCAAAGAGCATTGATGGTCAAGTTAAAAAGCTATCCATCAGCCGTTTAGTTGGAAAAGTATGTCAATATAAATTACACTTCCCCCTTTGCCAATCCCTATTCTGCCCCATTACTGGGTCCAGTATATTGTGCTGTCCATATTTATTTTGAGTCAAGTTAAGTGGAGAGATTGATGGAATCCTCCAGCTTCATTTCCTCATCCACCAATTGTAACCTATCGGCAGGAAAACCAACCACCAGGTGCTCTCTTTAATGTAGGGTAGAATAAATGTAGATAGATGCTTCAGATGGGAGGTTTGGCTACCTGTCAGGTGGTCCAAGTGACAGGTGGTAGTGAAGGATGTGCACATGGGTGTGGGTGCGTGTGAAGAGGAGAGCATTTTCCCATTTCTCTGTTACTTTTTCAGTGAGATGGGTGGCTATATACATTTGATGAATAAACAAACAAATAAATGAGAGCTCCTTAGTGTTTTTTTTGCTTGGATGTTTTCTTGTAGACATTTTATTACCTCAAATTAGATAACATCATGGTTTTCAACACTGAGCTACAACTATTCTCCTTTATTGGAAACAAATAAATATTTATGAGGCCAGGAAGGGAGGAAGGAAGAACTCATGTCTAACTATGTTGAGTTGCTTCCTCTGTGAATGAGCCATTTCTCTCTGAGCAATTGCTCTGTCCATTAGTGCTTTAATACTTAAATGTCTTTCATATCTATCACCTCTGTCGATTACTATTTTCTCTCTAGATTTCCTACAAGGTAGAGGGCAATAGACCAGAGCTACCTCATTTTATTTGAGGAACAAGAATTATTATATGAGCTCATTCCATTTTTTAAATATAATTTTTTGAGGATTTATAAAAGGGATAATAAAGAATAAATAATACAAACTAATGTAAGTTATAAAAAGAAAAGAAAAATAATCAAAGGGAAAGCTAAAAGTGTCAGAAAGGAAAAAAAGAAAAAGAATGAAAAGAAATAGCTTCTGATCTTCTTTACAGCAGCTATAAGTACAATCCTTAGTTTACCTTTTACTTAATGGTTACAACATAACTTTCTTCTTTCTATAATTTATCTTGTCAAATCATCAAAACCATAAATGATATATTCATTTCCCCCCTATTTTATGCAAAAACATCATAAGGGATTTTTCAGTCAGCATTATATTTAAATATTGTCTTTTCTCTGACCAAAGTCAATTAGCCATTTCAGCAAGTTCCATCATCTTCATCAACCATTCCTCCATGGTGGGTAATGCTGAATCTTTCATCTTTGTGCATACAATAATCTTGCTGCAGTTATCATGAACAAAAAAAAAGGCCCATTCTATTTTAACTGTATTCTGACATGACTTGTTCTCCTGGAGAACAAGAAGATGCATTTTTGTATTTTCCCACTTTAATTGCATTTTGAAAAATATCTTTACCATTAGATGGCAGCAAGCTTGTAATGTCCTGAAAATAACGTGGGATTTAAACTGGCTTTTCTTGCTTATTTGCAGATTTGCTGTTTTTCCTGTATTTATCACTCTACATCCTATACTCCTGGTGAATAGGTTAGCTATCCTCAGTTTTGGTTCTCTTGCTCTGTAGGACCTGATAGTTCCATAGTCATAGCACAGCCTGCCTTTTTTCTTCTTTGAGATTATTTCTGGTGTTTTCCTGTTTTTATTTTTTTTTTCACATTTTTGTTCAGCTTAGGAGATGCACAAATGTGATCTGAGAAAACAAATAGCCTACAGAAACTGAATTCCCATTCCTTCCCCATTCTTAAATTACCTTGGCAGATGAATATGAGGTGCTGAAAAGTCAAAGAAAAAAATGGATCATCTTGCCTATAATGACTAGCATACTCATGGATCAGTATAACACACTTGATAGTGACTCACAACAGATAAGGTAGGATATAGATGAGCAAAGGGTCTACAAATATTATCCTGGGGTTGTTTTGTACCAACTCAAGAATGGGTGAGTAGCACTGTAACTGTTGTAGGGAAAGAATGGACCGAGTTGCACTCTGTGACAGAGGTGTCAGATGTGGGAGTCATGAGGCTTCCATCCCATCCCAGCAGTGTTACTTTAGACCTCTGTATTCCTGATGTCCAAAATTTGTTGATGACCACACATACCAACAGCTCAGTAGGAAATGTGAATTGAAATTGCTATAGTTCCGTCAGCCATGTTGTTTTCAGCCAAATGTTGCAAATAGCCCGATATTATTGTGAAGATTATTAAACATGAAGATAATATTGAGCTGTATGTAGTAATGATCTGCATAAATATAAAGCAGTTGCCCATACACTTTTGTGGCTATATTATACTATCATTCCTTTTCCTCGTCCTCTGTTCATATTGCCAGCATATTGTTCTAATGTTCTTTCATTGTTTTGAAGAATATCATTTTGTGTAGCAATTGTTAAATACATTTATTCAAAAGCAAGCCCAGTTGCATTTAATGAGAGTTGATTTGTTCTGTTGTATATTTTAGGCTGGTTGGAGTCCTATACCTATCTATCTAGTAGTAGAGCATAGTAGACATCTATAGGATTACTTAGTCAATCTTAGTATTCAAAGGACACTAAGGCTTGCTCTATAGTGATTTACCTGGAAGTGTATCTTGTAAACCTCAGAATAAGCCCATTGAACTTATTCTTGAGTAGAATGTTAAGGATTACAATTGCAAATTGCTGGAGGGGAATCAGTAAAATTAAGTTGCTTTGGCTTCTGCTATATGTAATGTTGATGGTGGATTCAAGGACAGCTCATTTTGAGTCCTTACAAAAACAAAAAAGGTAGTTAGCAGATGTTATTCCTAGTGATTCATTATAGTTAAATTATTAAGGCTTATAGTGTTAGACATTTCTATTAATATGATAAAAGGATGGTACTAGTGGAAGATTTAAGCCGGTTATATGGGAGGAAATTTCACTGCAGCCTCTACATATATGTGTATCTATAAAACACCCATTTCACATCCAAACTGAATGCTGTGGAAAATTGTGAGAATATAAAAAAGAGAGATTTGTGCATTATGCATCCAGAGTCACTGGGTTGCTGGTAGTTTTCCTCTTCAATAATTGGTTCCATTGCATCAGATGCAGCAATTCAACTGAGTGAGTTGTGCTTTCACAGCTATAAAAGCATCCTGAGCTTGTTAAGAGATGCAGAGAACTCTAATGTGAAGAAATTCATAGAAAAAACTCAAGGAAAGTCTAGGTCTGTAAAGTTTGAAGGCACTCAAATTCCATTGAAAGAAGCCAGTGTTGAAAAGGAAGAGATGAGAAAACACTGGTAAATCTGTAGGATGAAATAAAAAGTATATTGTTTAATGAGCAGATATTGTCCTTGAAGAAGCAAGCTATTTCATCTATTGACTCACTGATATATTTAGTAACATACCTTGATCTTCAGAACACAAGAAATCCTAAGAGCCCTGTGGGAAAATTAGCCTTTTTGGAATAAATGCTGTACTCAAATCAGTCTTTACAACTACTACAGGGCTATTCAAGGAGGAAAAATGCAATTTTTTTCATGGAAAATTAACCCAAATTCTGCTTACACATGCTACTTGTCAATTGGCATGGTCAAACCATCTATCCTTTAAAAAACACTATAAAATAAACACTTTTTATGTTTATCTAATGTCTTCCTTCCATGAAGAATAAGGATATGCATGAGATTCTATCCACAAATTTATCCTCACTATTCTATGAGTTAAATTAGGATGACAAGAGACACAGAGAAAAAAGTAAAAGAGGAGAAGGAAGCAGAAAGACAGAGAGAAAACTACTCAGTCAATCAATTACCATGTTATTACCAACAAATAATATAATACTTGACTTTGAATAGTTGAGCATGAATCCCATACTCATTTTACAGAAAAAAGTCTGACAATTACTATTTTTTTCATGACAATTGATAGAAAAAGAGAAACAAAGAAACAAAGAGAGTACTATGTAGTATTAATCTAAGTCTGAAAATTTGTATCCATTTTACGCAGCTTTAAATCACTTTTAAAGCTCCATAAAATGGATAAGAATTTTTAAAACTTAGATTAGTACTCCACATAAAGATGATCTTATATCAATTTACCACTTTGAAACCATTGCAAAAAACAAATCAGTAATAAACTATTAGCAAAGGCAGCCAATATAACAAAAATCATCAATCAGAATAAACAATCAATAGAAGTTTTTATCTAAATTGAAAACGCATGCTCTTATAACAAATGTAGTAAAATTCTATTCTTTAAGGCTTATATTAAAAGAATCCTGAACTTCAGATATGGTACAACTTTATGTACAGAATTATAGACATTAAATTACATTCATATCACATTTTTTTAAATAATTCAAAGTTATTCTTGACTTTGATGCATGCTGCAATAGCTTAGTCTGCTATTCTTCTAATAAAGGAATTATGTGTAATTTCCCAAAAGAAGAATAGAATATCCTAATAATTGGTATCATATACAGATCCAACTCTGTATATTTTAAAAGCTTAGTAATACCTAATGCAAAAAATGCTGGTGAGAAGAAAAGTTGATATTTAAAATCTGTTTCATTGTACAATGAATTATCTTCCAGAATTGTTGAGATTTATGATCTTGCCATCATTAAAAATTGACCTAATCTGATTATTTCACTTCCACCAATGTTATTTCATTTTATTAATCACTCCATAAACTGCAATTGTGTGCATATTTTCTTTGTAATTTCATTTTAATATATAGCATTTGTCTGTTTGTCTGTATGACTTTCCTTCCTTCCTTCCTTCCTTCCTTCCTTCCTTCCTTCCTTCCTTCCTTCCTTCCTTCCTTCCTTCCTTCCTTCCTCTTTTTTCTCTCATCTATCTATGACTTTTAAAATCTCCTTAAAAGAAATATATCAAAGAAAAAAATCCCAATCAGCCTTTACTTACAGTTATTTAGCACAAACTTTGTGTTAAATTATACTGTAAATAATATCAGTAGTTACATAGTTAAAATATTTTACAATAAACGTGGATAGTTATCTTCCTTCTTCTTTATAGGATTGCCTCATATGTGTGTAACATTTCAAATTATTCTCAGAACTACTGTTCTGATCCATCATTGGCAATCCATTTACAATGAACGTTGCTTGTCCAGTTTCTTTTTCTTTCTTTCTTTCTTTCTTTCTTTCTTTCTTTCTTTCTTTCTTTCTTTCTTTCTTTCTTTCTTTCTTTCTTTCTTTCTTTCTTTCTTTCTTTCTTTCTTTCTTTTTCTTTTTGCCTTACTAAAGAAAGGCTTGCTCCCAGAAAAGAGGGACTCAGGATGAATTTTAAAAAGTCCTTTCAGAAAAAGGCTGAGCATTTACTATTATTTCATAAGAACGCTGCAAACAGTTTATTAGCCATATATGACCCACTTTGTCCCAATGAAACATTCCTCTATGTCAAGTTGATCAGGCTTCAAGAACAAGGAATCTTTGTATGGAAACTCTCAAGTGGAGTTCCAGACAAAGACATGCACTTTAAACTCAAGAATTTGATGTGGTGTCTGATCTTTTTTCAGTATGGGAATGAAAAATATTTGTAGTCTTTCCTCACAAAGAAATCGGTCTTTGTAACTCCCCGCTTTTTTCATTTCAAGAATTTGATTTTGGGTAAGAGGGAACAAATTGTTTCTTTTACCTAATCATTAAAGTCTGGAATCGTTGACAATCAACTCAAAATTACCTTAAGATATAGGAATAGTCTTACTACTATCTTCTATTCCCTTGTTTGATCTTTTCTTTTCTCCTTGCTACTTGAAAAGCTGTTACCAAGAACAATGAGGATATGCAGTTGAGAGGCTGAGACCTTGAAGCTGCCTATAAAATGGCAGCAGCACAGCAGATTGAGCAGGCACATAGGTCAGCAGATCACAGTTTTCACCACCAAGATGAGATGTATTCCCTTTCTATTTGAACTGTGGGAGAAGATTTCTAAATTTCTATTTATTCGTACCAATTAGTATCTGAAAATGCAAAATAAATAGCAATAATACTTAGGCTTTTATACTGCTTCACGGTGCTTTACAGCCCTCTCTGAGCAGTTTATAGAGTCAGCATATTTTCCCCAAACAAAATTTTTCTCATTTTACTGACCTCAGAAAGATGGAAGGCTGAGTCAACCCTGAGCCAGTGAGAATTGAACTGCTGAACAGCTGGCAGTCATCAGTCAGCAGAATTAGCCTGCAATACTGCATTCTAACCACTGTGCTACCACAGCTCTGTATTCTCCAATGATCCCCAAATAACTGTATTCTCCAATGATTGTGATGTTTTCTTTTGGTGATTTTCAACTTGCTACTCGTTATTTATTGGCAAAATCTAAATCCACCCATATCCTTTCTCCTCCAATTTTGGCATATACAGTTACCATAGCAATACATATTGATCCTTTTTGGGTGTTGGTTCATTCTGTGCCATAGAATATGCAGTCAGAATCTCTGGACCGCCAGGACCTAACTTAAAGAATACAGGATTAGCAAAGTGCCTATATACAGTATCTATTATATCAGTACTTATTATATCAACCTAAGTGTATAAATGATGTAATTAGTGCTATTAGAAAATTATAGTCCTGGAGCAGGTACTATTTAGGGGGAAAAAACCCAAAGAGCTGAATACTGGTAGCAAGAATGCTTTCATGAAATCTAGCAAGGAATTCTGATAACTTCCATATATTTATGATGTTTCAGCTAATATAGTGTTCTATGTAAGATCCATTGAAAATGAATCTTTCTCATTGGACTCCTGCAAAGTTTGGGCTAAGTAAATATATAAGTGATAACTTCTTTGTGTGGAAACGGGGACTTTGGCTTTCTTTCATTCAATAAAATTTGTTATATTAAAAAAAGAGTCAATGGATAAGTCAAACTAAACTCTGGGCATCCCACAATGAAAGGATAAAACAATACGTACAACCAGTAAAAATAGGAAACAATAAAACCAAAACCAGAAAGCCAGATTCGAAAGCCAAACCTGCTCATGTACAATCCTCTCCTTTCATTTTGATTCCATACTATCACGCTGCTTGGAGGAAAAGATAGATTTTAAGTGCTTTATGGGTGGTTAAAAGGGTGAGGGCTGCTAGAAAGGAAGAGGAAATGAAGAGGAAAGGTGTTCCATAGGACAGAAAAGTTACACTTCCAAGGACTGCAAAGTGGCAATTGTTTAAGGGACAGGACTTGAAGCATGCTTATCCATCCTATAATAAACATATCTCATAGTGCACACTGGTCTTTGAGCAGAAGTGGAGACAGAGAAAACTTGGTGATACAATGGCCTAGATGATAAATGGCTTGGGTGCTAGGTGATTGCTGCCATTTTTCTTGCCAATTGTCATTGTATGGGAAATGGATTCCTTGTTTGCGTTCTACAGTAATTATTGACCCCAAAAGAAAAAAATCCCCAACATTAATTTGCTTAATAGCACCCTATGCAGATGGCATATTTTGCCCAGCAACTTGGCACTGACTGTGGACATAAGGAGCCTCATCTATTTAAGTCAGCATTCATCTGCATTCCTGTTTATCAGAGGGCTCCTTGTAACCAAAACAAAATAGGAATTTGTTTTGAACTACCAATCATTATAGCAAAGGTCTCTGTGGCTTGCTATCAGTTGTAGGCAGTATCACATTAAAATGAAAGTAACACGGAGCAATTCTATTTCCAAGATAGTCATATTTAAAAGAATGTTTCTGCATCTTGTCTGTTGCACTTCTTCTCTGTTATTCCATGTGAAAATTTACTCAGTTTAAGGCTTATGAACAAACTTAATGCTGCTATTCTGTAAGAAAGTTATTGATAAAGATGAAAATACTCAACTTCTCTGTAGAATGACACACACAGAGAGAGATCTGCATCTTTTATTTGACAGTGATATCTGCAAATTAGGTCTCTTTAATTTAGTACCAGTTAGTGACATGGGCATATTAGAGATAGCATTCTAGTATCCTTAAGTTTAGCTTCTTTAATTGAGAGTTGCAAAATGAAATACGAACCATGGAGATTAGCAATGGTACAAACTGTTGCCTAACTGAAACAGAATCAACTGTTGCTGAATTTTCTAATTTATCCATTTGGTAATGCTTGCACTGCGAAATTGCTTGGAGCAGATGGCTTTCATTTCTTTTGCAGACTCTGCTGAATGAATGAATGTAGCATAAATAAAAAAGCATCTGACCCAGAATATACATTGCCATGACTTAAGCTACACTTGAATATGCTTTAGATCAACCTTAGTATAAATTAGAAATTAGTATATAAACTAGCCATAGAGAAAACTGAGGACTTTCACAGAAAACTCTATTATATTTATAGCACTTTTCTCCAATGTGGTGCTGTCCACATAAGCTGCAACCATAATTTCAACCAACATGACCTAAATTTTAGAGAATGTCTTGTTTATTAATTTTTTTAAGTATAAGATCAGATAAGAATGCTGTTAGGAAAACAATTAGGGCAGCAGTACTGCTTTATGTGCATTTAGAAACACAGAGTAGGGAAACATGGACTAAG
Source organism: Bothrops alternatus (assembly GCA_034064705.1). Taxonomy (NCBI): domain Eukaryota; kingdom Metazoa; phylum Chordata; class Lepidosauria; order Squamata; family Viperidae; genus Bothrops; species Bothrops alternatus. The sequence continues at coordinate 2,820,052 of JARGCV010000024.1, forward strand.
TAGTTAACTAAATACATTGATGCAGGCTTTTATCCTGCATCTATCCATCGGTGATGAGTTCTGGGCTAACAGACCATGGTGTAATCATTTTGTATCCTGTCACCTCACTAGCACCTATGGCTGATACTTTCAGAGATGATAGTGGTGGTCTGTCTAGTAGCACAGGTCGTGGGAGCTCATAGACAATGCAGCTAACTAACAATTGGTATCAAAAACTATTTCCCCCTTAGAGAATAATAGAGAACAAGTTAGATCTATTTTCCTTTCACCAGAAAGTGACCACCAGAGATCTTAGCATTTCTAAATCAATGTGTTGAAACTGGCATTTGCATGAATGAACTCTTCATAGAGTTTAAAGTGTTTATGCATGAAGTTACCAGAATGCAGATTTAATGTGTATATTAAATTACAATAATTTCTATGCTTTAAGAGGGTAATCTAGAGCCTTTCAGCTATTTGATACTTTAACTCTCAGCATTCACATCAGTATGGCTGACGTTAGCTAGAATGAGCCCAAAAGGTTTGGCTTAAAAATCTTCTCTATCCCTCCCCCCCCACCGCTCTGTCTGTGTATTATGAATTATTTCTGCTTTTTGACATTATTATAGGATTCTTAGACAACTTTGTTATTGGGTTGTTGCTGTACCCAGTCACATTCTTGAGGTGTAGTAAAGGTAGGTTGTGGTAGTAATGCAATTTGTGTTAGACTTTCCTCCAACTCAGGAATGGGAGGAAAACATGTTAGTTATTGTGGGATGAAATTTTAGAGACTATTGCTGAAGTGGATGATGCCATAGCATAAGCTTATCATAGGTAAATAACTTAAAATTATATCTGCAACCCATCATCTCTAAGGCTATTCTGGAGCATTAAATACAAGTATTAAAATTGAGCCCTGCACAAACAGGAAGTCCAATAGTTGCCAGGATTTCAGTGGAGTTAAATAATAACCCAACAATTCCTGGAATCTTTGTTTTTTCTTTCCCCTTCTTTTTTTTTAATAAGCATGCTTATCATTTTTAAGAATGTGTTATTTAATGCTGTTGCATTTTTTGTTGTTAATTAGTTTAACAGTCTGAATGTGTATGTGAATGCATGTATACACAACATATAAATGCACACACATGTACATGCACTCATGTGCATGCACATGCACACACACAACGCAGAGACACAGAGGTAATTTTGTGAGGGCTGTAGTCCAAACATTTCTGGAAAACACCAGACTGCCTCTTTCTGTTTTAAGTCATAACCAAGTCATCAGAGATTATAGAAGGATGCTTACTTTGTGTGTGGACTGATCTTTTAGGACAATAAAAGACACAGGATATAAAAAAGTATTTTTCTTAGGTTAATTATTCAAAATATTGTAATATTTTTAGATTTTCCTGTATGCATTAAGGTAAGAATCATTTCTTATACCTGCGGTTTTGTTCTGCTGGTCACTACCCAGGCATCTCAGAGATCAAACCATAGTCTGGGCAAGCTATTATTGATTCAGTTATAGTTCATTTAGACCTGTCCAGATGAGATAGCCAAGTGCCTCAAATTTAAAGTAATTAAGAAACTGAAATGAAAAAAAAAACAGATTTGAATTACACAGACCTTTATCTTCTGTTTCATTCTGGTCAGAGTCTCCTTCTAAGTCCAGAACAGATAATCAAAACAATAAATGCTATTGTTGCAGAAAATGGGAAACCTAATTCCTCCAATCTCTAGATTTTGGTTTATTGTTGCCATCTTGATTGTACTAAATAGAAATATAGAATCAATGAAATAAAAATGAGATGGAATATATTCTTACATGATCAGATTTGGTGGCAATATGAAATAGTTTATATTATACCGTGCAGGGAAAAGCATACTATGAACATATAGATAGAGTAAGATATATTAATAACAAAAGAATAAAATATATTTGATTATGTATTTTGTGTCATAGGCTCATTGTGCTACTTTCTAGTAAATAACAACAATAATAAAATATTACTAAGTGTTATATTTTATGCTTATTACCTGGAATATTTGATAATATCAATTCCAAATTCCACAGATTTTACTTTATTAGCAATAGAACTTAGACTTACATACCACTTCACAGTGCTTTATAGCCTTTTCTAAGCAGTTTACAGAGTTAGTATATTGCCCCAGCAATCTGTGTCCTTAACATGGAACAAAATATGCCCCGGTAACATATTTTTATGCTGAGTTCCCATAATATTACTTTCATTTCATCTCCAGCCCACAAAAGAAATAAGCTTAAGCCCTACTTGCCTATATGTATGTTACATTATTGTTTACCCTCCTAAGCTGATAGCTGACCTGCTTTGCTATCCTTTAAATTGGCAATATAGTCAGATGGCCATAGAAGGGGGCATCTGCCTGGCATTGGCTATTTCAAACAGAAGTGGATATACCTCTTTTCCTCCAGGTTGTGAGCAGCCAACTCCACCTCCATTCTGTTCCTTGAAAGTGCTGGGACACCTATTACCTTTTGCTGTCTATGAACGTTGGTGGTTGGCTTATGGATATATGGAAACATGAAGGAACACAAGATCCATGGTTTAATACGTTCTTAGGCATTGTCACAGAGAGAAGAGAGGTTTCTGAACAAGTAAAAGATCTGTAGCCAGTATTTTTTGCCTTCCTTTTTATAGTATTTCATTGGTAGCCTGGACTAAGTCCTAAGCATCTCCCTTTTTCCGGACCTTCACCTGACAGCATGGTGAAGTAGCATGGTATGACTTCAAAACTATTGCACAACTCCATACCTTTCTGCATGCCACATATGACCAGCCTTATTAAAATAATGAACAATACTATAGTAAGTAGCTATGATATCACCAATCCACATCATCATTACTTAAATCCTAAAACCTTCTGGTACTTAACCAAGCCTAGATGTGTTCTGATCCAGAGATCTCAAAGAGATCTGCTTGTATCAGAAAGCCTGGGATCTCCATTACTAAGATAGGATTGTGGAGATCAGCATTGTCTGTTCCATTGAAGAAAGATGCAACCTCTTTTTTTGCATTTTATTCTGTACACTTGTTCCATCTCCCTGCAAAAATATATGCTTCAACTGATAGGATCTTCATCTTCCTTCCCATTGTACTCATAATATGAATATTTTAGCTTGAACCCCTTATAAACAATACACTTATTTGGAAAATAGGAAAATACTGGAATGATGGAATACATTGTTCATGTATTTAGTACAATTATAGCAATATTCAACCAGTAGATGGCAGTGTTTATAAGTTTGTAGTTGCATCTATGGTAAACTCTATGTCTTTTCTCTGTATAAAATTTCCTGCTTCCTTCTTGCAGTTAAGCAGAAAAGCACATGTGGACTGTGCATTGTTTGTTCTGGGTATCTATATACAGAATTTCTAACATACTGTTTGAGTTAACTCTGTGCAATAGTAAAATTCTAGATTTTAGGCCTAAATTTTCATGAGATCAGAATAGTTTTAAACTTCTTCTGCAAGTTTGCTTTACACAATGGCTACCCGGCACTAGATTTTGCACATAAAGTTTAGCTACAATTGAAATTGGCCAAAAGGAAAATCAATTCCTTTGCTAGGAAGTAAAATATTATATAAAGTAAAAGGATGCCTGGTACATGGAACTGGAGTGCATGCCTCCACTAATCCTCGCATTGAAAAGTAATGCACACAGACTATCCAGCTTGAGACAAGTAGTAGTACCACTTCCTCAAGTGGTACTACTTCCTGGGTAGAACATAACCAACTCTTGCATTTTCTGTCCATCATCTCAAAAACCACTTTGGGTGGCATTGAAAGTATCATATATAGGCACAATACTTGCCCCATATAAAATTAAGGCATGATTCAGCCTCCTGCAACACTTGCAAAAGGGGATAAAGTGTAATTTCACATGAGCATAGACCCATGCCCTTCTGCTTCGCTATGCTCTTTTCTATATTAATGCAAATATTTTGTGTGTAACCCAGTTCTCTTTCTTTTATTTAGTCTTCTTTTATCAAGGGAAGATATAGAAGCTTATAGATCCTGCCTACTCTATTTACATGAATAGTAGGCACACAAGCTGAAAAAAATCAAGTAACCAGTTTGCTCAACTATGCATTATGAAGAGTGGCAGTGAGGACAGCAGATTTCAAACTGGTACAGTTTCCTTCTGTTTCATGAATTGGTGATTCTATGACATAGTACTGGATAAAGGAGGTGGCTTAGGATTTAATCAGACTTATGTACCTTTTGACTGGTAGACTAAGGGTCCTTTTCAGAGCAATCATGAGGGGAGTAAGACATGTAAACCACTCTGTGCTTTTTAAAGAAAGAGTAGGATGAAACAAATGTATTATATACAGGTAGGCCTCAACTTACAACCATTCATTTAGTGACCATTCAAAGTTACAGCAGAACTGAAAGAAGTGAGTAATAACTGTTTTTCACGCTTATGACCGTTGCAGCATCCCCATGGCCACAGGATCAAAGTTTGGACTTGGCAACTGGCTCACCTTTAGGATGGTTGCAGTGTCCCAGGTCATGTGATCAAATTTTGTGACCTTCTGACAAACAGAGTCAATGGGGGAATACAGATTCACTTTACAGCCATGTTACCAACTTAGGAACTGCAGTGATTCACTTAGCAATTATAGCAAGGAAGGTTATAAAATGAGGCAAAACTCACTTTACAACTTAGCAACAGAAATTTTGGGCTCAATTATGGTTGTAAGTCGAGGACTACCTGTATGTCTTCTGTGAAATTTCCTATCACAAAATATGTTCAATTATCAGCTGAAGAAAAATCCATAGGAGAAAAACCGACCCTTCAGTTTTGCATCATGATAAAAAAAAAATCAGCAGGCCAAGTAGAAAGTTTTATCACCCAGCTGACAAAAGTAGTTCTTGGACCAGTGTAGGCAAATGCATTTCATATATCATATTGTTATCATTAATCATGGTTTTCATCATTATTGCTCGTTTATGAGTCCCTCCGTATGATTATTTTCAGTAGTCCTATGACTGGTAATCCTCCCATATCTATCACATAGCATAGATAGTGGAAGATCACTAATCCATTGCAATGTTCCCTGTCTCTCTCGATCTTTAATGCATGTCCTCAGTTCTACATAGTTGTTCGCAAATGCTAGGCCCACTGCCTGTAATAGAAAGTGATGTCTCAAGAAAAGGCAGGGGATGCTACAAAGTGTGGTAGATTTCATGTGTCAGATGAATAGAGATGGTTGTATTATGTACATTCCTTTGCTCAAAGCTCTAGATGATTGAAATCCTATAATCCCACCTTGCTTTAATACTGGATTAATGTAGATTTGTTAAGAAAGAAATGCTAGTGAAAATGAGAACAAATTGTAATTACCTCCATTTCCCCCCCTGTTCACATGATTTTTGAATATTTTTAAATAGAAAGGAGAGCTAGCTTTAGATGCTAAACATGCCTGCTCTGAACAAGATCCGTGGCAGAGTGATGGAGCTATGAAAATTTTTGCTTCTCTAGCTCAGCCGGTTGCTGCAGCTGCAACAGCTTCGCAAGGATAGGAATGGAATAATGACCATGCTGACTTCTAGGGCTTTGAGAAGTGCTCTTTGATATTAGTAGAGCATAATCCCAAATGGATATGGCAGTTTATTTCAAAGAACATGTAACAACAGGCAAAAAATTGTCACAGGCAAATATAATGAAAATAATATGAAAACTACTTATCGTCCTCAATACAGTAGGTTTAGAATTACTGCATTAATGTTGCTACCTGCTTAATGGCATTAAAAGATTGTGCTTTGCATATATGGGATTTCTTATGAGATCCTCCTCTGATCTAAAGGCTTTATAGGCACAGAGACATGCAGAGCTGAATGCTGAGCTTTCCAACTCACCATTCTGCCTAATCTTTGTGTAGCCCCATGGAACTCTCACAAGAAATAAATGGAAGACAGCACAGCTCTGTCTCTAGAAGTGATGAGCTAGCTTTTGGGAAACTCACAAGCAGAACCTCATACAAGAATAGTTTTAGACTCTTCCTCCCATGTCACCTCAGAAATATGGAAATTCTATCTTTCACCTAACCTAACTAGGATAGTGAATATTAACTAATTTGACCTTTTTCTTTACAATTATATTTATATATGTATTTATGGAGAGTGGTTAGCTAAATGAACAATCCATTAAACTGCTTGTGTTTATTCATGCCCATAAAAGAAAATAGGAGGTTTTCTTATACTGAACCAGACCAATGTTGAGAAGTTCACCCAGGGTGTCTTGTTTATGTCACCATCATATTCATCATCATGTGACTTGTCATCTTCTTCTTCTTCTTCTTCATCATCATCATCATCATCTACACGGGTGTCAAACTCGTGTCACGTGTCACATAACGTGTCGTGACGTATCATGACTTTTTTTTTACATTGCTGGAGCTGGGGTGGGCGTGGCCTCAGCATGATGCAACCGGCCCACAGGCTGGCAGTTTGACATCCCTGATCTACTAGATCCCTGGAAAGTACTCAATAGGTGGATAAAAATGGCAAATACAGTCTAGACATCTGGCTGACTATGCAACCAACAATAATAATGAACTATTACGCTGTATGCCACCTGACTCTCAACTATACGAGGCAACTCACAATAAGCAAAGAAATTGCAATCAAATCAATAAAACATAAAAATAAAACATGGAAAATATGAAGTGGGGAATCTCACTAGCCACATATTATGCCTTTAAGGATAGTTGTTAGTGCGCAGTTGGCCCTAATAAGTCTAATTTAGATTATTTACATTGACAGTATCCCTTTCTGGAAGTGCATATTGTTGTGTCATGTGTGAGGTTGTTGTCTGTGCTTGGCTGTCTGTCTGTGACTCAAAGGACTTGTTTGCCCTCTGAAGGGAGGAGCTCAGTTGTGCTCTATTGAAGGTAGAACAATGAGGTGGTAATAAGTCAGCAAATGCTACATAGTGCCAGAAGTGAGTAAGCTTTACATGGCCTCTCCTCCATCCCTGGGCAACTTGCTATCAGGAGGAAATGCTGCAGAGAATTGGTATAAATGGTTTCAGGTATATCAACTGTTTGATCAGTAAGGGTTCCAGGTGGAAAGAACAGCTTCAGTGTGCTCTATTTTTGTATTTTGCTAGCAAAGAGGCCTGGGAGATTTACAACAAAATTTAGTTTACATTGGATACAGATAAGCAAAAACTGCAATTTGCTGCACATTTTGTTCCTTGGAGGATTACTTTGAAAAATATACTTGTTACCAGAACTCAAGGAGCAGAAGGAGACATTGATTCATATATTATGTAGTTAAAAAGACTCTTTCAAACATCTGAATTAGAAGTCTTCTCTTTCTGAGTCATTTATGAAGGACAGGATTGTGTGCAAATACATTCAGCCACCCTGAAACAGACATTGTTGAGAGACCATACTATACTATACTATAGTATAGTAGATATACTATATCAGAAGGATGCTCAGTGTTTCAAATACAAAATTTGGGTGCCTCCATGAGCAAAATGTTTGTTAATTCAGCTCCCTCAGTGGGGTTAGACTTGATGGTCTAAATCAGTGCATGGCTGGCTATGAAATTCTGGGAATTGAAGTCCACATATCTAAAAATTGCAAGTTTAAGAGACACTGGTCTAAATAATATTATTCAACTTTATACACTCCTGCAATATAGCATCTGTTTTTTTTTTTACAAGCCCATATATGCCTAAGAAATGGGATACACATATATGGAGCTTTAATAGGTCAAATACTGCACATTGAATATTGCTCAGGAAACCAACATGTAGCTACTTAGTTTTGCCATCAGAAAAAAGGAAGTCTCATTTTGGATAATTGGATAAGAATGTAAATAGCTTTTCAATAATATATTGAAGACTGTATGAGGTTAATGAGATTAAATCATCTGCTGGCATGGACAGGACCCTTAATTCAGCAACTTGATCTGGTAAGAAAATTCACATAGGAAAAATACCATGGATTTCTGTGGAGGGGAAGGGTAAAAAAAAATCACTTTGACAGGAAGTTAGACAAATCCATCCAACCTGAGTGACACATATCAACAGCATACCAAATAAAGTTGTTCTGCAGTTGTGCCAGGCAGAACTGCAGAACCTAACAAAATGAATAGAATTTTGGCAGTTTTTTTCTCATTGTATGCTCTTATTTGGTAGCCTGTTGTTAGGATTGCCAAGTGCTTTTGAGTACTTTTGGGGGTCCTTGTACATATCTAATTTCTTAATAAATATTCATTTTCTTGAAACAGGGAGTGTATTTTTCAGGCCACAGCCCCGTAACATTCTGATATATCTGTTCTGTTTCAAGGATTCCAGATTATTGCTGCTATGGAGTAAAGGGGATTTACTTATGTTGAGAGTGAAGCCAAGGGATGTGCTTGCCCAGGTGACTAAGGACTTCACTTCCAATTCTGAGTTCTCTTTGGCCTTTGATGAGTTCTGTTTGGCTTTTGAAATCCTTGTCAGAAGATTTGGTTTCCAATATATTGAAAAGACACATGCTCTAAAAGAAGCAAGCAGTATTTAGATGTCTGGCATATGGTTATTCTAGAGAAATAATGGCTATCTTTAGGGTCTTTTCCTGCTGCTGAGCTGAAGCGTTATTCAGCCATCCTTAAGTTAGCAGAAAACTATATTAGCATGAAATTGTCTGTCCCTCCACCCCTCTTCCTCAATTGCCTTTGTATCTAGTCTCTGCAGTCACCTGACTTCCCTGGCAGATTTTATATAACTTGAAGCAAATCTTGAATGATGTTGGAATGGAGGAAAAGAAAGACTACCTTGACAACAATATAGGGTTTAAGCCTGTCTCAATCATGGGCTGGGGATGAGAGCATCATGGGACATGGCAGAAAAAAAAGATGGTCAGGACTGTTTGTATAGTGAATGCTATTCTAAAAAATCCCTTTTAGTCATGTGTTTCCTTGTGTAAACGACAGGGCACATTTTGTGCTATTGCTTTAACATAAATACGACTAGGAGAAGATAAGAATCACTAAGTTCCTTTTTCCAGGAAATGTTTAACCGGGAAAATTCTAGTCTACTTCCACTGCAGCATTGCAGCCAGTATACTTTAGTGCCACCTAGCTTATTTTCAGTGTAATAATACTTCACTATATATTTTCTTACCAATGTATCTGATTTTCATCTTACTGTGGAACATCTACCTGATTATCTATGCATTTACCTTCCTGAAATACCTTTGTTTGTAACTGCATATTTTGAAGGTTAATTTCTTTTTATAAAACCAGTGCTGCCTTCACAGTTCCAATAAGAGGCATTGCAGGCTATTCAAATTTGAGATTTCCTTATACTCTATGCCAGTGGTGGGATTCAAATATGTGAACAACTGGTTCTCTGTTTGGATGCTGTTTCTGAAAGTCTGTTCTGTGCCTGGGCAACAAAAAATTAGCTACCGGCAGTGTTGTCTGTCTGTCTGTCTCTCTCTCTCTCTCTATCATCTATCATATTTACAGTATAATACTATTCTGAGAGGTGTTTCCAATTTCTTTCTCTGTTCCCTAATCTGACTCCAGAACAGTAACTTTCCGGGCCTTCCACATTAATCTCATATTTCCATATAGCATAGGGTTCTTCATTGGCTTCATATTTGAGCAGGAGCCTAATTTAAATTACTGGTATTTATCTCAGATAAGGTCAAAAACTCCCCAGTATCTTTCTGCATGCACCTCTTCCTACAATCTTATATGTACTTTATTTTCCTCTGAGTGTACAGTTACCTTGAAAAGAAGGACAAACAAGGGGCTGGGATGGGGGCAGGAGAACACAGTTGTTTAACTTTCTTGGCATCTGCCATAGAAATTACAATAAAAACAATAAAAAGGCCTACATGCATATGAAATTGCTTTTCCCATCATCAGAAAAACTTTTTCCCAGTGGTAAGAATGTTCCAGAGCTGGTTAGGAGACAAAAGCCTTCAATGTGTAACTGATTAATATCTTGTGAATTTCAGATAGCAGTGCAGTTATATTATTAGACTAATTAAGGTCACAGAGCTCAGTTTATTAAATTTTTGCACTTTTTAGGGAAGTGCTGTATGAGAAAGGCTTCTCACGATGAGGTTGCTTGTAGATACTCAAAAAGCTCACATTATTTTACTTTAAGGCTATGTCTACAGGAGACATCTTGCTGGATGTCTGGTAATCCTAACTGAGGGGAGTATTATTTCATTTTCTTGCTGCTGGGTCCTAGTTTCCAGGTTGTGTGTCATTAGAAACTGACTCCAAGCTCTGGAATTCTGTAGCAGTCATGGTTAGGAAGGTCTTTGCTCAGCTTTGTCTTGTGTGCCAGTTGTGCCCACTTCTGTATCAGCAGGTCCTGCTACAGTCACTCATTTTCTAGTCACCTCCAAATTGGATTACTGCAATTTGCTCTACATGGGACTGTCCTTTAAGCTTCAACTAGTACATAATGCAATAGTATGGACAGCAATGAGTACTTCTAGAACACTAATGCATGTTACACTTCTGCTTATGAGCTGCATTGGTTGCTAATTTTATTCCAGGTCCAATTCAAGATCCATATTTTAACCTTTAAAGCCCTTCATGGCATCGGATTGGGCTATCTGAGGGACCACTCTCCTCACTTATATTAGCCCATCCCAACTGTTTCTGTAGAGAAAGCATGCTGGCGGTACCCTCTATTAGGATCTACATTTGGGTCCCAGGAAGTGTGCCTTCTTTGTCATGGCACCCACCTAATGGAGTATCTTTCTTCCCAAAATCAGATTTGTCTGATCCCTTTTGATATTCTGCAAGGCCACCAAGACCTGGTTATGTGACTAGGACTGGGTCTCCCATGGAATCAAAGTCTTGTCTAGATGGCTCCATTGTTGATGTCTTATTCCCCTTCTCTTATGGTTTTTGTATTGGGTTTTTAGAATATTTATCACTATGATTTTTATATTTGTCATTGCTTTTTTATATTTTTCTGTTGTATCTATTGTTGTGTACCACCCAGAGATGTCTTTGTTGAGATGGGCATCTATGTAAATTTGATAAATAAATTAAATTAAAGAACTTAAGAAGAACTATGCTGGCTCACATCTAGAACTTTCCTCACCTGCAATAAATATGGCACATTAACATTCATTCTGGTATTTATTTCCATTGACTTAGGGAGTGGATAGCATTTCAGCCCCACAGTGGGAATTGACCCTAAAGCTGTGTCCATCACATTATTCCACTAGACTACTTCCAATGTGAAAGGAAATGCATGAGATAGTTTGTGTCTACCCACCAAGTTTGAATTCATCTCCTGCTTATATTGCAGATGAATATATTTGCTCCTGGATCCCAAATATCTTCCTAGAATGTCTTCCTCACTTCTTTTCAGGGCTATTGTTTATTCTTTTTACTGCTTTCTCTTCCCTTCTTCCACTATTATCATTACTGACTATTGACTATGACTATTATTCCCTTTTTGATTGTTTCTTCTTTCTACTTAGAATAGATGCATGAGTGCTCCAGAGATGAGGTCACACAATATAGTCACTATCAGAAAGCAAGCAAGGACATTGGGAATATATTGTCCTGTCCAAGAGGTTCAAGGTCATGTAGTCAAGGTTCAAGGTCATGGTAGTCCTCGATTCAGTTATAATATTACTGAAAAAAATGAATTGTGACTTGACATCTGAGGCTAGGAATCTGATAGAACAAACCAGAAAAATGAACAATATATATTGTTTAAAATTGTTGACAAAGAAATAAGGGAATTTCTGATATAGCTATTTCGAGTTTCTTAACTCTCTTCAGTCAGAACTCACCCTTCTGGGATTCGAACCTGGGCAGTCTGCATGCTAAGCAGATGCTTTAACCTGTTGAGCCACAAGTTCTCTCCCGCTTTGTCAGTAGTCAGGGAGTAAGGATATGTGTCAAGTGTTTATTTTTTTTTTATATTTTTCTTTTTATATATTGCTCCTAGAAGCACAAAGCCGAAAGCACCAGCCTGAAGATGACGAATGGGACTTCGTCGAAACGTCGCCAAGACACTTCAAATTCTACACGGGAGAAAACCCGAATAACCAAAGACCTACATACAAACACCCGCGAAAACCTCAGAAAACAAATATATATATGGAAGTTATGGAGAACATAGCTACTGAGCTGGATGGTATACTCAGAAGTTACCAAATAACTGTTAAGTCTTAAGAAGCCTTAAGTGCCCTGGCACTTTTGTGGGTCTGGGCTGAACAGGATCTTCAGCTTCAGGTATCTCAAAGTCAAAAGAAGTGGAAGTCTTCTGTTCTGCCCTTGAATCCCCACCAAATCTGAAACTCTGCACCAAATCAGGCTCTTCCTGCAGCCATTCCTCTTTTGAAAAGGATTCATATGGGGGGGGGGTCTTTTATAAATCTTTTTGCTTGCTGGAAAATGGCTGAGGGGAAAATAAATAATTAGTCTACACCTATTCACAGAAAATGTGGAAAAACATCCTCTCAGCCTGTCTCACAAATAAACTATTTATTTCTGATATTTTGAGATACGAAACACAACAGTAAATTCTAAAATAATCTTAAATTCATACAAAGAAAGTCTGTATTTCCCCACAATATCTCAGAAAATAAAACATCTCTGCCTACTCATATATGTTTCATTCACTGTAGCCCTTAGCTTGCCCAAGGCACGGAATTGTTGCCTACCCTTTTATTAGGGAATAATCTCCATTAAATTCCAGTTAACATGCTCAAGATTGCACACACAAATGGTGGCCACTTGTAATAAATTATGTGATCCCTTCAGTCTTTGGGGTGTGCCTGGTGTGCATTCCTGCATCTGCCAATTATCTGAACCAGCCATATTGTCATGGAAAACCTTTTTCTGAAAAGTGAAGCTGGTGAATATTAGGAAGGCATTAATCTAAATGAAAGGTGCTAGTTAATAGAAAGAAATGTCCCCTTTGGTAAAATGAGTTACATAGGTAGAAGAGGCAGAGGTGATTAGTAGTTCTCTTTTTGCATTGGAAATGAGGATGGTAAGATTATAGCTGGATCATCCCAAGGTTTCTGTGGTCACAATTCCAGCTCCAACCCATCTTTTTCTATCGGCACACAAGCTTGTAGAAGCATTAAGGCACGTAGCCCTTCCATACGCAGCCACATAACAGCAACCTCGAAAAGCAATTTTTCCTCCGCATCAGAAAAGTTCCCCTTTCCACTTAAATGCTTTTCTGATTCATTTTACTTTATTTTTTTTATTTATTTCTTTCTCTGCTGTATCCTTTTCAATCTGGAAAGTGACTTGGCCTCTTCTGCCGCCATCTATTTTCCTCCTGCCACTATTCAGTTTAGGCATGAAACACAGAACTAGATTGAAAGCATTCAATGGCCATTCAATCGGAGAAGAAAAGAGCCCCTCAGAGCTTTATTAGATATGAAGATCCACAATAAAAATCAATTTCTGCCTCTTTATGCAGTTTAAATGACAAAGCACCCACCCATTCTGCAGCCATTGTGCCTCGGAAATGTAATTCAGTGGTGGAGCTGGGACCAGAGCACCATGGACTCCCTGACCTGCGCTGACAGATTCCAATATGATACAGACCTTCTCAGATAATGACAGCCACTTCATCTTGCAATAGGGGGGAAAAAGTTATCTGATATCTTTGAGGGTTAAAAGGCTATGTGGGCAGCATTCATAATAGCCCCCTAAATCAGCACCCTAAAAAATACTGCCTTTTTCCTCTGAATCCAGCTTGCCCTGTTTTAACTTTTCTTTCTGCTCAGACTTTGCCTTGTTTTAATCTCTGTTACACAAACCATGGGTCTGGCACCAAGGCTTAGTGTCACTGGGCATTTCCATCCAACCCTCCCCCTCTTCATCCCAGCAGGGGACACTAAATCCTTCAGTCTTTCGGTCCTGCTTATTCTTTTATCAGGCACTGCTGCCAGTTTTCCACTTTCCTCTAAGCAAACAAGGAGGAATCGAAGCAAGAAGAAAAAAGCAGCATCTTCTTCTCATATTATTTTCTTTCTCTTAGCAACTGTGGTGATTGGCTAAGTAAATCGAGAATGGTAGCATTATCAGGAGACAGGCCCACTGAGGGCATCTTACCCCAGTCCTGCAGTACAAATTGTCAGCCAGCATAATCCCATCCAGCTGGCTGAAGATCAGGAAGAGATGTTCTGTTTACAGGAAAATGTGTTAACTTCCCTATTTTTGTCCAGCTAATGGACAAGCATATGGCAATCCTCAGGTAATTAATAGGGATCCTAATAGAGATCCTAAAGAGATGTATGCTTTACCTGCTTTGTGTATATGTGTATACTCAGAAGGATTTTTAGGTGGGATGAATGGCACCTGTTTTTCAGATGTAAAAGACAAAGTATGTATGTATGTATGTATGTATGTATGTATGTATGTATGTATGTGTATGTACGTATGCATTTAATAGCCCACCTTTATTTATTTTATAAATAACTCAAGGCAGCAAACACAAACAATACTTCTGCCTCCTCAAATTTTCCTCACAACAACAACCCTGTGAGGTGAGTTGGGCTGAGAGAAAATGACTGGCCCAACGTCAAAGCCAGTTTTAATGCCTAAGATGGGACTCACAGTCTCGCAGCTTGTAGTCTGGTGCCTCAATCACCAGACCATGTAATGTTTTCAGTTTAGTTGTTGCAAACTATGGGGCTCAGAGATCCAGTGATTTGCAGCTGAAGTTTAAGTGATGGAAGTTCTGGAACTCTCAGGAGCTACACGTGACTTGCTGGATTCATATTACCCAAGCCTGGTTTAATTCCTGCTTCTTTTCTGACAGTTTAGACTTTAGAATAAGAAGATGAAGTTTAAAATGGTGGTATAGGTAGGACTCCCATATCTGGATTTCAGGAATCTTGAGAACCACATTACATTTTGTAAGATTGCATCAGTGAAACTGCTTAAATTTTGCAAGATTTGATAATTTTTGTGAGAACCTGGCTTTTAATTATAAAAAAAAATTGTCATTATCCACACAGCACTAGAAAAATTGTACCAACCCCTGTAGCAAGGAATAACAGCCTCAAGAAAGCTCTTTTTCATAAGGGAAGCAGTGAGGCATATTAACTCTTTCTTTGCCAGTCTTTTTCCTCTGCAACTGCTTCACCCCTAGTGACATTTCTCTTCTGTGGGTTCTACTCACACAAATGTCAAGACTCTATGACCCCCTCTAACTTAAAAAAATTAAATTAAAAATCCCAGAAACAGACACTTTTCCAGTGTTTTTTTCTTGTGAGAAGCTACCAGAATTTAAATAAATTATTTTAGGCTTTTTTTTTTCTTAGATGTATATTACACTTTTCATTCAGGAGCCAAATGAGGCATTTGGTTTTCTATCTTCTTTTCCCTGCCACAACAACCTTCTGAAGTAGATTGGTCTGAGATAATGATAAGCCTAAAACAATTTAGTGACCTTTTATGGCTCAGGATGGATGAGAACGCGACTGTCCCTGCTGTCAGTCTACCATGAATAATCATATCACACATTTGACTATTTGCATAGTTTTGGGCTACTGCATCTTGACCAAAATTGAATATGGAGACCATATCTGGTTCCCTTGCCCTAAAGAATGCTCAAAATGCAAATAAGCAAGAAACACATTATTCACCGACAGCAAAACCTCTGTAGTCTTTTATATATCTGCATGGAACAAACTGGAGCATTTAGGAAATAGATTCAATTTCCATCTGCTAATATGGAAAATAGGTCATTAGGAATAAGGAAATGGTTTATTGATCTGAATCAATGTTTCCCTTAACTCAAACCAAGGAAGCTGGCTTCCTTTTTAGCCCCTGCCCCAGATATGATTGATGGAGGAAGGAGGATCATGTCCCTATTTAGTTGGCTCTCCTACTCTTACCTTACCCTTAAATGTAAAACATTAAGCTTTAGAGCCAGTTGTAGCTTGTCTCCATAGGATATTTTCCATGAATAAGACAAGAGGGTTATGGCCTTTTTCCTAAAGGAGATAGTAGTCAGTCCATTTCTGAAGAAAATCTTCCTTGAGCTGGGAAACTATACAATTGTAGACTAATTTCAAATGTTCCATTTCTAGGACAATTGGTTGAGAAGAGAGTGACCTTGCAGCTTCAAATGTATCTGAAAGCCACTGATTTTCTGTGCCCACTTCAGCTGAGCCTTTAGCCAGAATATGTTAGTTTCATGTAGTTTTAGGCAGAAATCACCAGCTTCATGCCTTGCTTATCTAGTTAGATGACTTACATGGGAAAAGGCTAATGGAAAGTATGGCCTAGTTATACTAGATACTTTGGATCCCTTTTGATACCATCAATAATGATGTTCTTTCTGACTGCTTGGTGGGATTGATCTGGTTTTATAGTGATTGCAGATCTTCCTTTCAGGCCACATTCAAAAGGTGATGCCCATGGGCTGTTGTTTGATATCTAGGTTATTGAGCAGTGGAATCCCCCAATTTTCTTTCTTTTTCCTTATTCTGTTCAACATCTACATGAAATAAATTGAGTGAGATCATCTGAAATTAAGGAGTAGGACGTTATCTGCATTAGCTCTATCATTCCTTACTATGCAATTTCAAGGAAGCAATGTATATCTTTGAATGTTATCTAACATTGATAATGGGTTCAATAAAGCTGAACAAATTGAACTTAAATCCAGAGAAAGGTAAAGATGCTGTTGGCACTGTATATAGAAATTGGGCTTTGTTTGAGGTTCAGTCTCATTTGGAAGGGTTGAATTCCTTACAAAACTGCAAATCTAATCTGGGAGTGTTCCTCAGTCTTTAGTGTCACTGAGTGCAAGTATGGAAAGAAGTGCCTAGAGTGCCAACTGAGTTTTTTCTGAGATGATCAGATTTGTAAAAGTTATCTATACCTTAGTTACTTCCTATCTTGACTATTGAATACAACATTTAAGATCAATTTATGTATTTGCAAAAATCTGCACTGACTGCCAATTGTTTTTGGAGCACAATATCAATTGATGGTTTCAATATTAAAGACCTTAACTGGCTTAGAGACTATTGGACTGCCTCTCCCATTAATAACTATTAAGTTAAGATATTCAGGAGAGGCACTTGAAAGATGCTCCACAATCAAAAGCCCATCTTTATGGCACATAGGAGAGGCTCTTTTTGTATATTTCTGAGACTGCATTTGCCTCCCACTTTCTTGTTTTTTTAATAAAATTTGCAAAGGCAATGTGTTTTGCCCAGGCTTTTGAATGTTATATCATTAAATATCAACATTAGTGTTAATTTTTACTTTTGTTTTCAATTTTGATATGCTATTTTCACTTTTAAAATGTTGGCCATATAGAATATTTGCCAGAATACAAAGATGGTATGAAAAGAAAAGAAGAAAAGAAAAGAAATTAACTTATAGGGAATGTGTATGAAACTAGTAGTTATCTTGGACAGAGGTGTAACAATATACTGTATATCAAATTTCAAAAAAATCTTGAAATGAGTACTAACAAACCTGTAACTGTTTTTCTTTTTATAGAATATATCATTTATATTATATAAAATATTATATACATAATCCGTATATTATATACAAAAGATGAAATGTTGTTTTCTTTTTCTTTGGGTGTCTCATATTAAACTATTAATATGAAAAATAATATAAAATGAATTATTAATATTTTTATTATTACTGTATAACAAAGACAATAATTGATTTTAAAAATGCATTTTCTATAAAATTTTAAAGCCTTTTTTGCTGTTTACTTTGAAATGGCTACTTTTATCTTCATCAGATCCCTTCCAAAAAATAAAATATGAGAAATATAATGTTTCTTTTTTCCAAAGACCATAAACTTAATAAGGCAAGGAAGAAAAATGCCATTAGATACCAATTTTATGTACATAGCAAACATTTTGCAGTTTAAATTAGGCCTACTCAAATTCTTTTTTCTAGGTTTACATTATATTCGTTGACTGAGCATTTATCTTCAGGTTTCTGTTCTTAAACAGCACATGGACATCTCCTTCTGCTAGAAATAGAACATTTCCTTCGGGAGGGGGGTGGTATAGAAATCACAAAAATAAAATAAAATAAAATAAATGAAACTTGATAACACTATTTTTGTAGTTTTTTCTATTTAGCCCTAGATTTTTTTTAAAGAAAAACTTTTAATATAATTTTTATAGGCAGAATTTATAATTTGTGTGCTGTCCCATGGCTTATGATTTCTATACAGTATGCTATTTTTAAAAAAAATGGTGCTTTCAAAATGCAAGCCATTGTGTGAAAAGCGCTACATTATTCAATTTTTTCCCTATGGGGCTAGGAGGTTTGACATAGCACTTCTAATCTGTGTGTGACAAAAGATGGAAGGTAACATCATGCCGGGATTGAAGCTGCACTGGGATTTCCTGATGGGATGTTGTAGTAGATGGAGTGAGAGAGAATTCTAGAGATATCCCTGATTCCCTCCAAAACACAACACCATCCCTCAGTTGGCAAAGAGGAAGGCAAACAGAAAGGAAAAGCTGCAGGTCCCCTCCTTTCTGGAATTTAGAGGGCAGGATTTAAAGACAGGTGTTCTCAATAGCACCCCCATCCCCACCCCATCTGGATGTCTCACCTTGTTAACATTTAGGAAAGCAGGAAAGACCTATCTCCGTCAATAAATATTTAGAGATTGACTAACACATTCTACTGGCATGGCTCCTCTTTTAAGTCTCTTCAATGTACTGTATTTTAATTCTTGTTTATCTATTTATTGTTTTAATTTTTTGTGGTATGAAAGCTGTGTACAGTTACACAGATATAAATGCAATAAACAAAGAAATGAATGAATGACAAGATGTGAATGCATTACCTGGCCAAGTGGAAGGCAAAATGTAGCCCCCATAAGATGTACCCATTATTTTTCCAAGTGGACTTGCTTCCCATTCTATTTTTGAAATAATAGTGGCTGCCAACAATTTAGGAAACAATATCCTTAGTATTTTCTAAGAGATGACTACTCTGATGTTATGATAGCATTCATATCATGTTAGCACACCATCAGTTCAGGAAGCATTGATGTGCTGCAATCATATATTTATAATGCCTTGCAAATGATTAGGTCAGGGATGTTAATAAGGTTTGATTTTCAGTCATGATGAAACTCTGGTTTCCCTAAGCAGACAACCATCTTTCTATCTAGAAAAGACAACTCACAAATGCAAGATATCACTAAACATGGCAGCTCTTTCAATCAGACTACCCCAATGCAAATCTATCATATGCTCTGTCCTTGTAAATGAGTTTTTTAATATCCTTCCTCCCAACCCACTGGAAATAGATTGTGGGTAGTTTTTATTTATTTAGACTTTACTGCCTGACCAGAATTACCTATCGAAACGTTGAATTTAAATAACACCTTATCTGGGGTGTTTCGTTAGGCCATAGAATGAGTAGCACTTTTCATTGCTTTAATTGGACAGCATATGTGTGTTTGGATAGAATAGATGCAGCCAAAGTTTTTTTTTTTAACTTTATAAACTATATTGTGAACGTAGGGGAAAATGACTTTTTTAGTCTTTTGCTTTAAAGTAAAGCTTTTATCTCCCTTCCCTCCCATAGAACAGCCTCCTCTACCTAGATAATGCATTTGGTTAGATTTATTTGCTCAGCCCAGAAAACTTGACACTAAGGGGATTATTTAGTTTTAGATTCACTGTAGTCCATAGTAATAGCCAACAGGGAAAGGAATGAAGCAGCGATATTAGCAAGGAGATGGGAGGGGAGGGAGTGGTAGAGACTGCAGCTAAGCAAAACTGCTTGCATAAACACCATTAAGAAGATTTAGACATTGCTTTCCTTATCATCAGCACTCCTGGAAGAAATAAAAAAAAGGGGGGAGAGAGAGAGCGTGCATGCAAAGGAAAAAGGGATGGGGTCCGACTTGCTGTGTATGCGTTTCTATCAAGATTCAATGGAAAATAAAACTAGTCCTGAGTCCAGCATTTCTGCCAACCTCTCTGAGTTTCCAAACATGGTCTAAAGAGTTATTTGTTCCACATGTTAGAGGAGGAAGAAGTCAATACAAAAGGGAGAAGAAAGCCCCAGGTTTTACAGCAAATAGGCCAGAGGCAATAAAATTAGGTCGTTTATAGAATGACCAAAGAACACATTTACATCTAAGCCCTCTGTGCAGATGTTATCCTTTAACACATGCATTTCCTTTGTGTTTTCTTACAGAGACAATGAATAGAAGAAGTGTGGAGTATGAGCGGGTTGATAATGATGTACCATTGACTGCCTTAAGGGTAGATCAACACTGAGTAAAGCTGAGTTTGATTCTGGAATTGCTGGTGTCAGAAAGACAAATATATAATCCAAGTTCTGTTTCTAAAGTCTCCTATTTAAAAAATCACGGAGACTTCAAAAAATAAAGCCCAGTAAGAAAATTAGGATTGTCACCCTTTTGGAGTCACCATCTTACCTTGTCATTTTTTTCACACAACACTATTTTGTCTAATCTAAAATGGTTCCATGATATACTGACTATTGATAAATTATAATGCAGCTTAAATTTGTTTCACAACGGATCAGATACTTAAAGAAGAGAGTAGTTGATTCCTTACTGGGTTCCAATCAAGCATGCTCTCCTCTCCTTTCCTCTCCTCTTCCCCTCTTCCCCTCACCTCCCCTTCTCTCCCCTTTGTGTGATAACTTCTCCTAGACTACTTAGAAGGGAGCTCAGGATGTGTGCATGAAATTTGGTGAATTGATAGAATTTATATTAGACTCAGATTGGTGGAAATATTTAAGAAGAAAACATTTCTATATGTAGAGAACAGGTGCTAGAAGAAATAGCTGGGAAAGGAGATCATGAACTGTATGCACAAAATTTTATTCTCTGGTGAGGAGAATAAGATAAACTTTTGTTTCATTCACTCTCAAGGTGCTTTAGAATTTATTTTGTGATATCTCCATACAGTAGAAATGGTGATTTTCCAGCATTCCTTGCACTCATTCTTCCTGATATAAGGGAAAAATTATGAATGTACAATGAAAGCAGGATATTCATACTTACATATATCTCAGCACTTAGTAACAAAGGGGGAAGCAAGAATCAGCATCATTAAAAAACAAAAACAAATGAAATCAGAAAAGCAAAGTTTTACACCTAGGCAGGAAAAATCAAAGGCAAAAGTATAGAGTAGGTGAAACCTGGCTAAAAACAATAACTGTGAGAGGGATCCTGGAGTCATAGTGGATGATCACTTAAACATGAGCCAGCAGTTTATGGCAGCAGCCAAAAAAAGTTAATTTAATCCTTGGTTGTATAAACAGAGGCACAGAATCAAAATCACATAAAGTATTATTGTTGTTGTTAGTTAGGACAACGTTCCTCCAGGCCTTCCTGTCCTCTATCATCTTCTGGAGTCCATTTAAGCTCACACCTACTGCTTCAGTGACTCCATCCAGCCACCTCATTCTCTGTCCTCCCCTTCTTCTATTGCCCTCAATCTTTCCCAGCATTAGGCTCCTCTCCAGTGAGTCCTTCCTTCTTGTTAGGTGGCCAAAGTATTATTACTGCTTTATAAAGCTTTAGTAAGACCACACCTGGAATACTGCATCCAGTTTTGGTCACCATTTTACAAAAAAGATGTTGAGACTTTGGAAAAAGTGCAAAGAACAGCAAATAAGATGATTAAAAGCCTGGAGACAAAAACATATGAAGAATGGTTGCAGGGATTGGGTGTGGCCAGTCAAGAGAAAAGAAGGACTAAGTGTGACACAATAGGATTTGAGGGGCTGCCACAAAGAATAGGGCGTCAACTTATTTTTCAAAGCACCAGAAGGCAAGACAAGAAACAATGGATGAAAACTAATCAAGGAAAGAAGCAATCAGGAATTAAGGAGAAACTTCACAACAGTGGGACAATTAACCAGTGGAACAGCTTCCCTTCAGAAGTTGTAGGGGCTTCATCATTGGAGATTTTTAAGAAAAGACTAGACAGTCACCTATCTGAAATAATATAGGGTCTCCTGCTTGAGCAGTGGGTTGGACTAGAAGACCTCCAAGTTTTTTTCCAGCTCTATTCTGATTGATTGATTGATTGATTGAATGAGAATGGTTAAAAAAAAGCAAGAGGGGTGTTTTCCAAGTGTGGAATTATCTGAAAGCTATTGATAAAGTATCTGGTCACAACTAAGCAAAGGCTTTGACTCCTTGAGTCAAAGGGCAATTGGCACCTCCTCAGTTCTAAGTACAGAAACATGTCTAGTGGTTATTTTGAGGCTGATGAGACAGTATTTTGCATTATACCAAAGACTAATAGATTAGATCAAGGTAGAAGAAGCTGTATAAATAAGATCAAACCAACCTGCTACAGTTAAATAAACAATCAACTCTGGAGAATCCATGAGCAAAACATGAAAAAATGTAGTTTATGTTTAAAAAGTGGAAACAGGTGAATAAAATAGAAAAGAACCTTGACAAAAGAAAAACAAATTGGTAGGAATGCAGAAAGAGAACTTGACTTTATTCAAGTTCCTGATAAAGAAGTTCCAAAATGTTCTGATCTAACCTGAAAAAATGGAACTGTCTTTTCATTGTTGAGCAAGGTTTGAGGAGAGTGGAAAGAAATTTTCATTGTTCAGGAGAATACAATCACTTTTGCAGGCAATCTGTGAGGATTAACTCACATTAAATATAATAGAACTCAGTGGAAGAGTTTACCCCTCTTTAAAATCATATTTTTAAATGGGAATCTTATTTGGTTGCCTTTTGGACAGAACATTTGATGAAACTTGCAGCAATAATAAACCTTGTGGCGTAAGATTTCTCTGCCAGGTATCAGAAAAAATGGCTTTTGCTTTATTTTGTGAAAAGGATCAGATCAACTAGCTAATACAGCTAAAAAAATTCAATAATTATTCAAGACAATAGTTTGATGATAATAAGGCATAAACATGTAATAGAAATGATTTTAAAAACCCCTAAAATTCTCTCAGTTCTTCATGAGGCTCTGATTGGAATGTCCAATGATAATCAGATGGCAAGAACAACTGTGGTTTAAGGGTGAGAACTTCATATCCTTCTTCTTCTACAATGCCTTGTTCAAGGCATTATATGTATATAATGGAAGGTTGTTTGCTTTGTTTTGTTTTGTCTGCTTGCTTTGCTGTGGCTGTTGTTACAATGCACTACAGAAACAAAATTGGAACTGGAACCATACTGAGGCTCAGAATGAAAACCAGGCTGATTCAAACCCATCTTCTCTGTTATTTTGTTCTAGGATTTGGAGTTTGACAGAATCCAATATGCATCCTTAGTTAATCCTTTCAGAATAGTTTTATCCATTTGTAAAAGCTGTCTTAAAATCTGTATGGTCTGAAGAGTACAGATTCCAAGAAATAATGATTGTACTCTACGGTACAATAATTGTTCAGTTTTGGTACTGCCATTCAAAAGGGACAGTAATGAATTGGAGGATGCTACCAGGATGGTCAAACCTTGAGAAAGTGTTTAAAGATCAGAATATGTTTCATCTACATGAAGGACAGACAAGGGTAAGCATGAGAGCATTCCATTTGCCCTTGAGGATAAGAAATTGTGGGCTCAACTTACAAGAAACATGTTGAGAAGGAATGTCTTGACCATATGTGTTGTCAATAAATTGAAAAGGCTGCCCCTCTTGGATGATTATTTGTTAGAGGTGCTGAAATGTATATTGCACTGGACTAGCTGAGTCTAAGCTCTCTTTCAACTCTATGGAAGGCTAGGTGGCCTTCACCAAGGGACACCTTCTTATTAGAGAGCACATGCTTACAGAATCAATCCCACCCAGAGAAATCTCTACTATTATTCTACTGCAGAACTTTAACCATTCAGAAGACTGGAATCAAGACCTCTGATAAATTAACATAATAGAATGGTAGATATAGATGAAAGACTTTTGATGAAGTTAGTTACTTATTAAATAAGCCTTATTTCAATTTCAAAATATTATGGTAATTAATATAATACATACCTACTCAAATGTGTAGGATCCACATAGTAGCCTTCCAATTAATATGCAAACTTGGGAATAGAGCTGAAAAGAACTCTCATGTGAAAGTAGTGATGGTACACATGGGCTTACTTCCTTTCCATGCTTTATGGCCTGTTTCATTTGCTGGCTGCTTTTAGGCTTCTTGATTTGTTGAATTGTTATTGGTCCATTTTGTACAACATTTTTCATTTTCTTCTGTATAAACTCTTGGGTATATCTAATGCAGAAAGGCAGAATTTAATATTCAATTTTTTTGAAACTTTTTGATATTATTTTTTAAAGTTTTTGAGATATCAAATATTGCAAGTATGAAGGCAAGTTCTTTTAAAACAGCCCTAGAGTGAAGACATTTAAGAATAAAATTTCATTTAAATTTCATATTCTCATATTCGAGAAAATAAGGATTAATAGTTGATTGTTGCAGCACTTTTTACTCTATATGTCACTGGGCTGTTAGTAATTTTAAAAATACATAATTCTGAATTTATATTGACTAAAGATAGTTTTTTCAAGGGATCTAGATTGGAGATTTATAGTAGGGATCTGGGAGATTATAATATACAACCCTATAAAAAATGAAGCGAACCTGGAATATGTATTTCTTTTAGTAAATTATGGAACTTAATACACAAAGCTATAAGTAAACAGACATTATTTTCTTTAAAAAAAAAAGAGTGGGAAAGGAACACCCCTTCATGTTTCTTTCTGGGAAAATGTTAAAAATTGAAGTGAGGGTTAGGAAAGCTTCTAATGTTTGGCCAATACAGAAATGAAGACCCCAGTGTAAGGCCAAGTCCATGTAATCACCAGGGAGCTCAACCACAGGATGTCTTTACCTTTTAAAGGCAGAGAGGAGAAAGCAGGGGAAAAAATCTTCCTAATGGTCTGCTTTGATATCTAGGAAGTTTGCCTGAGGCAAAGAGTTAATCCAGCTCTAGGAAGAGAGAGCATGGCTAGTTAAAGCCCTTTAATGGCCTAAGCCCTATGATAATTAGTCCTGCCCTGGAGAAAGCTAAGAGAGCCACTTCAGCTTGAAATGGAGCTTGATCCACTGCTGTGGCCCTAATCCGCTGTGCACAATGGAAGCTGAACTAATTCACTGAGTAAACACTTTCCTCAGTTACTTACAAGCTCTCTTCTTTCAGTTCTGAACCAAATAGATTCACTTTCATGGTTGGGAAATAAAATCAGCTGTTATTTTCTTTAGTCCTATCTCCTCAAGTTATTGAACTTCATTGAAGCATTTTAAGAAGAATTAGGACAGAGACAATATCTAACTTTACATTGCCCTACCTCCAACATTTTTTAACTGATACTACTTCTTTTAAAAATGTATTTCCATTCCAATTTTCCAATTGTCCTCTTCAACCAGATACCTCTATAAAGTTTCTCAGAATTCCTCTTCATTGAAGGCCATGGCAAGAATTGCAGTCCCCAAACATATGGAGAGGAGTTGCATGAATCAACCTGACTTATTGTAACTTAAATCTTACCATAGTCATAAAAATATGCTTTCACACATGCTTTCAAATGTTTTTTTTTAAAGCATGGCCAAGAGGAATATGAGAACAGAAGGGTGAACATATCTGGGGGGCAAAAAGCTGTTTTAAATGGTGGTGTAGATAATTTTACATGCTTCAAAAAGTGGTGAACCAGACCACATGTATTAGGTCTTTTATTTTGCAAAGTCTTTTCCTACACTTAATTTTCCCAATGCCACCATTAACTGCATATTACAAGAATATTTAGACCTGTCCTATGTCTAAATATTCTTGTAAGTATGGTTATGGCCTTTAATATAAGGTGGCACTGGCAAATGATACTACCACGGAACATCCCAATTGTTTTTTTATTCTGAGATTGTATTGCATACCATTTTCATCCTCTGGGTGAGGCCAACAGTTTTAGTTTTGCTTTAATGTAGATGAGAAAGGAGTTGAACTAGGGATTATGAAAAAACAAACTCACCGAATTCAGATATGTATGAATTTATTCTAAGCCCTTTCAGGGATTTAAAGCTAATTACTAAATTAGTCAATACATAAATAGTATGTATCATCTCATGTTCGTGATTATTCTAATTAGTATCATTAAAAGAAATTCTGCATTTTTTCCTATGAGTTATTATTCAGTCTGATGAAAGAGAATGTTTGTCTTATATTTCTTTTAAGAACAAAAGAATTTTGATAACATTCCTATTCTTTGAGTCATTCCCAAGGAAAGACATCATGAGAGATTGGAAATGATAGGTAGATTTAAGAGTATTAAAAGGTATTTAAAACATGGGTCAGAAAACACAAGCAGCACTACCATTGTCTGCCAACAACTATAAAATAAGCTAAAATACCATCCCGCCCCCCCAAAAAATCCAAAAGGAATTCTCTAGCACCCTAAGTATAAGGTATCTTTTAACAAGGGAAGCCTTTTTTTTTACAAGAAAAGAAAACTTCTGAGACATAGAAGGCATATTTTTATATAGCATAGAGACAAGCAAAACATTACAAGCAAATAATCAGAAAGTTGAAATAGCATTGTTAAATTAAATCTAGCTTTGTGCAGGTGCAATTTTCATCAAAGAAATGGTGGAAAGGATGAAGATTTTTCCCTACTGCTCTTTGTCCATTCAGAACAATTCCTCCTCCAACCTCAAATTGTATCGCATCAAGTATAAACATTGTAGGGCATATTAAGAAGTCCATATTCCAGCATGGTATATGGTATAAAACACCTTGGATTTCCTTGCTGTTGTCACTTGATGACATCTTTCTTGAGCAGCTTGTTCCCATAATTATATTTATTTATTGTCTGTATCCTGCCTTTATTATTTTTACAAATAACTCAAGGTGGCAAATATGTTCAACCCGCCTATTTTCCCCATAACAATTCTGTGAGGTAGGTAGGGGTGAGAGAGAATGACTTACCCAAAGTCACCCAGTTTGCTTTAATGGCTAAGGCAGCACCTGAACTCATGGTCTTCCACTTTCTAGCTCGGTGCCTTAACCATTACATCAAATTGGCTCTCTTTTAATTAATTAATCAATAGTTTTTTAAATTTTAATTACTCAGATATTACAGTGGCAAAGAGGTAGACCCAGTTGGGAAAGGAAATCGTCTGACTCCATCCTTCTTAAGCATCCTAATTCCTCTACCCACCCTCAGATTTCAGGATCTTTTTTCTCTCTGCAAAATGACTTATTGGTATTAAGTAAACACTGATTTAAAGTCTAAGAAGGGTCTTGGAATTTCATTTAAGTCATATTCCTCCCTTACTTTTGCTAACATGCATTATTTGTGTTACATACATTTTCTTTAGAAACGTTTAAATAAGTAGAAGGAAGGAAATAATAAAATAAGGTTTGTTATTCACCTGTTCTAGGAGTGCTTAGAATGAGAGGGCCCTCCTAGAGGCTCTTTGCTGTTATCAAATTTGTTGGCAAGCTCTATTACCACTATAGCTTGGAGCTAGAAAAAGAATAATTTTTTGAACTGTGTGTGTCTGCATGTGTATTTTTTATGCAAAGAAAATGGGAAAGAAATGGAAGAGAGAGAGAGAGAGAGAGAGAGAGAGAGAGAGAGAGAGAGAGAGAGAGAGAGAGAGAGAGAGAGAGTCCTACTTGCATTAGCAGCTGCTTCTGTCTCCAGGCACTTTGGCAATGATACCTCATCCCATGCATTCAGCAACCCATTATCATTTCCCTCCTTCCTATTATTCCCCTTCAACCTTATCAGATGCAAGCATTGCCTCAGACCCTCCAACTGGAGTCTTGTAATTGTCCCTGTTTGGAGCTCAGAAGCACCTTGAACTGCCAGAGCAATCTCTGCTTTAAAAATAGCTTCCAAAAGGAGGCGAGGAGAGAGTTTGCCTGTGGCTATATGGGATCCTTAATAGCTACCTAACTTCTTTCTTTCTTTCTTTCTTTCTTTCTTTCTTTCTTTCTTTCTTTCTTTCTTTCTTTCTTTCTTTCTTTCTTTCTTTCTTTCTTTCTTTCTCTTCTTTCTTTCTTTCTTTCTTTCTTTCTTTCTTTCTTTCTTTCTTTCTTTCTTTCTTTCTTTCTTTCTTTCTTTCTTTCTTTTCCCTGCATCTCTCTCTCTCTCTCTCTCTCTCTCTCTCTCTCTCTCTCTCTCTCTCTCTCTCTCTCTCTCTCTCTCTCTCTCTCTCTCTCTCTCTCTCTCTCTCTCTCTCTTTCTTTGCCTTTCTGCCCTTCCTTCTTGTTTTCTTGCTTTCTCTTTCTCCTTCTCCTTCTCCCTCCCTCCCTTTCAAATACTTTTCTTTACCACCAGCCTTTTTGGAATGGTTTTGGCTAGATTCAGATTGTACATTAAAAAACAAACCAGGGTGGGCACTTATTTGGGACTAAGGAACATTTGAAAATTTGAAAATATATGATAAACAATCTCACAAAATGACTGCCACAGGAGATTTGCCTACTCACACAATAATTCCAATTCTGACAAAGCCAATTCATAAAACACCCATTTACCAGAATGGCAAATATCTTTTATATTCTATTTACTTTCCTGGGAATGGTTATAGGAGTCAAATGCTTTTGTAGAATAAATATTATCCTAGAGGCTGGTGATATGCCTTGCAGTATGTTGGCTTTCTATTCAATTTTTTTAAAAATAAAATATTTATTTTACAAATCAAATAGGTATCTGAAGACATATTGAAATTTGCACGTAACATCCTATCCACTTTCATTTTAAAATTACAAGGTATAAAATTACAAATTGTGTGGCGTGTATGCAAGTGAACACACACACACACAAACACACATGATAAATGGGCATTTGACATGAATTGTATCATGCTTTGCATCATTTGCATGATGATGTCATGATGTATAATACTGGACTGTATGCTAAAATCTTTTCACTGTCAAAGGATAATAGCCTTCTAAAAAAAAGAGAATATATGTAGCCAGGGTTGAACTATAAAGTTCTTAGTGTTTTCTGATGTTTCATTATCCAAGAAGGTGTGAGTGAGTATGACATTTTCTGCCGGTTTATATATAACAGCTTGCCCTGCCAGTTTGGTGGTGATTTTTTTTCTTGGTGGTCCTTTGATCAGAGCATTGTTTTCTGTCTGAAAGCAATGATACTTATCATGTTATGAAGGGCCAGAAGTGACTGAACAACAAATTATCCCCATCCTTAAAGTATAATGAAGATATCTTGATGTAACAAAATTTACAGTTCTGTGAAAGGATTAATTGTGTTCAGTTCTAGTACTTAAAGCAAAGACTTGGTGGACTCCAAGATTGCAGTAGAAAATGAAGTAAATATATATCTCCTTCTGAAACATATTTACCTAGAATTATGCACATATTTTGGATTTGAATGCATATGACATTAAGCAGTGCTTTTTTTCTAAAAAAAAAAAAAGGTGCCGGAACTCACACGTGTCATATAACTCGCCTTGCCTACCCTATAAGGTTCCATCCAAAAAAGGTGCCGGAACTCCGTTCTGGGCGTTCTATGAGAAAAAAAAAACCCTGACATTAAGTGACAGAATTAAATGGAAATGACAATAATACTGCACTCATATGACTTTTTTTTCTAAATCCTATTATCCTTTGAAAGAATTTTTAAAGTATATTTGCTTTTATCAAATTGAACTGATAGAAAAAGAACGGAATAATTTCTTTGCCTAGAAGTATTTTTGATTAATATGTGCTGGACTGTGGTTCCCGTAATTGTCAGTTGTATTGAATGCATCTGGAAAAGCTAAGGTGTGGAACATTGAGCTATGCAAATCTGTCTGTCTGTCTGTCTGTCTGTCTGTCTGCCTGCCTGCCTGCCTGCCTGCCTGCCTGCCTGCCTATCTATGAAAAAAACCTGCCAAGATATATAACTTTTTCAGATTTTATATTCTCTTTTGTTGCAACCAAAAAGTAAAATAAATTTGTTCAAGATAACATATTTCACATTTATGTTCACCACTAAAACTATAGAGAAATTGATGGAGGAAATATAAAATAATTAAGTGAATTGAAAAATCCAATGGCCTATATATATAGGCATGATTTGTAATTAGGCTGTGTGATTTATAAATCTTTTTTGGATTTATAAGTCTATTTTCTGACTTCTAAGGCAATCAAAGTTTTCAGAACTCAGTTATATAGTTCAATCTGATGCTAAAAGTTATGCATTGTAAATCAAAATGCAGTTCTTAGTGTGTGTTTCTCTCTCTCTTTATAGAATGGATTTATATATCTGAGTGGACACAACGAAATCTGGTTTATTTAAGAACTTATTTTTACAGAAAGCTTCCAATAGAATGGCTTCACTTGCAGCAGATGATCCATAGGACATGCAAAATGGCCTTGACAAGGAAGCCTGTTGCTGTCTGTCAAAAGAGGAATAAGCAAAAGATCCAGGATTTTGTGCTGATCAACTGTATAAATGAAGCTTTAGCAGTTGTTGAAAGAAAAATACTTTGTGGTCCTGTATCAGAGGTGAAGAGAATAGTAGTGTTATTTTCTGACAACAATTGCTCTATTCCCAGTTAAGATATATAAGCGCCTCCCTCTTCCCTTCTACAAACACATGCCCTAAAACTGCTTGATAACCTCTTGGCTTCAAATTTTCCATCAAAATTTCCTTCAGGACAATGAGAGAGCAATTGTGTAATACTTGCTGTTTCACAAATTGAGCATTAGCAACATGTTTTTTTATGTTTTTTAAAAATGAAGCAAAATCAAATTTTCACAGTTCAAAAACTTACATATTATATATGAGGTATCTATATAAAAGTAGGAACTGAGCTTATATTAATACAGTTTAACCGATATTCAATAACTTCACCCTCCCTTTTTCCTATTGTCCATATTTAAATACTTCAAAAAGAATTCTAATCAAGTGGAAATTAACAGGGAGGAAGTACTGGGTCTAGCAGGAGAGGGCTCTAATCCCACTATCTCTTAATATTTCAAAGTCTCTTTTATTTTTGTAATGAGAGAGAGAGAGAGAGAGAGAGAGAGAGAGAGAGAGAGAGAGAAACTGAGAGAAAGGGAGAGCAAGAAAGTGGAAAAATCCAGTGCTAGGAACTGTCCTCTTTTCTTACTGTTTCAAGCACATTCAGAGGCCATCATATTACACATGAGAAGAGTTCCTTAGTCTGTAGCCAAGTAGCACTTTGCATTCCAAACATTGTTAGGCAGTATACTTAGGGATGGGAGGGAGGGGTATGGAGGACCAGCCTGGCATGTTGTCCCTGTGGTGTCATTTAAGATAATGATACTCCAGCATATGTAAAGTCTTCCTGAGTCTCTGTAGGTTCAAAGAAAAGATTATATATGTTATGTGGGGTTTTTCACTAGTAGTACTACTGCCAACCAAAGAGGAATTCCTGCCCTTGAGAAACCCTGTACTCTTTGGGAATTTGTCTATGCACATATATGGAGAATTTGAGAAAGGCCACTTAGTCCCCCACATTGTAAACACATAGATATATCTACGTCAGTTGCATGGTAGTAGTTAAAGGATAAAGAGAGAGAAAGAGAGACACAGAGAGACAGACTACTTCTAACTATTTTATGTTGTACAGTTCCCTTGGGAGCATGAGGGGCTGGTTGTCGATTTGGCTTTAATTCCTTATCATCTGCTATCTGATCAGGAATTACACATTGGTGCAGAAACAGAAATAAAGAAGGCTTTGAATGTATATTAAAAGCAAGAGAGATAGTAGCAAACAAGTGCAGCAAGTCCTTTTAACATGCTATATTAGAGTTAAGCAAGTTTAGGTGGCCTCTTTGTTTTACATAATCTTCAATGTGCATTACCTGAAATTCTGTGTCCAAAAGCAAATGCATGCTTGCCCTGCCTCTGTTGCTCTGTTCTTTAGATAGATGCACAGCCAAAGCTTGGGTAGAACAGACCAATAGTGAGCAAAGTAAAATGATGACTAGTTGTTACATAATTGTGTGCTTTTTATTCTTATTTTTATTCTTTTATTTTTATCTTATTTTATCCAGTCAAATTGTCTGCTGAATATAACATATTCTTTAGACTTTTTACAACTAGTAAACAGATCCTAAACTTGAGAAAAATGAGTGTTTTCTTGAGAATACTTCTGAAATGCAAAAAGAGTCTATCATTTTTCTACTGTATTTAAATTTTCTGTAATTTAAATTTTATACCATTATAGGTTGACACATGGAATTGTATGTAGCAGCCTTAACAGTACTTGGAAGCTCATATAGTGCTTGAGTTATTAGATGTGTGATACTTTTATAGAATGGTTAGTGAGAACAAGATTCAGTTCAGTGATAGGTAAATGTTTCTTTGATCTAAAAAGAGGAGAAAAGCAGTTTGAAACTTTCTCTGCTATCTTATTATTTTAGCTCCTACTTGCATCTTCCTCTAATCATGTTTGTGGTATGACTCATGTCCACTCCATACACAAGGAGTGTTGAGGTAGGAATGCTGAACCAGATAAAACAACAACAGTGATGCACCAGATAAAACAATCTAGCTCTTGAAAATCATTCTCACCAAGTTTAGAGTTCTACACACATACATTTGTACATCAGATTCAAATGTGGTACATTGACCTGAATGGAAGGCAATGGTTTCCCTTAAATATATATAATCTCCAAAACTGAACACCACAACAAGAGAATAATTATGGAAGCCATCGAAATAGAAAAACATCCCCACAACATGAATAAATGTGACAATACCTCCCGCCTACCAGACATCTGGAAACTAGCCCTAATCAACAAACGAGTCCTAGCCACGAAAACTGACACCAGACCCAGAACAACACAGTACGCCACTACCATTCACCCTCACCAGACCCAAACCCAAGCCCAAATCCATCCCTCAGATGAAATGCAACCACCATCCAGAAGCCAAACCATGATGACATCACCAGCTGCTGCACCTCCCTCCGACCCCCACACAAAGCAAATGGACACACTCCATGAACACAGAGCTAGACCGCAAACTCGGAGCCAAACCAAAGCCAGGTATGTTACTTCACAGCCTTCTGCCCTGGACATCACATCACAGAACTCAGGAGGCTACAACGCTAAAGCTCAGGATGTTACAACACAGCCAACCACCCAGGATGGTGCAACACAGAACTCAGGATATCACTACACTAGATCTCAGGATGTCATCACACAACCCATTACCCAGGTCGTTACAACACAAAAGACTAATGGGCCCACAGCCAGCACCTCAACTACTCAGGATGTTACAAAACAGCCAAACAATCCACAAACAATAACACCTACACAGCCAACCAATCCACCTACAGCAACTAAGCCAGCACTCCACACACCCCCACCAATATTTATAGAGAGACGGCAGCTCTGATCACACTTTGTTCGCACAAGCACGAAGCCGAAGACCCCAGCCTGAAGATGACGAGTGGGACCTCGTCGAAACATCACCAAGATACTCTCAATTTTACACAGGAAAAGACCCGAATACACCAAGACCTGCATATATATACATATACATATATACATTTTTTGGATTGCTAACAAAGAATAAGGGAGGATGGAATAGCTATTTTGAGCTTCTTAGCTCTCTTCAGCCAAACATACCCTTCTGAGATTCAAACCTGGGCTGCTTACATGTTAAGCAGCTGTGTTAACCTCTAGGCCACAGGCTCTTTCTCACTTTGTCAGCTGTATTAGGGAGGGAAGAGACAAGGGGAGGAGATTTACCTTGAGTGTTTTTTGATGCACCCTGTCAGCCCAAATATGGGAGAAAGAAATCTTTCTTTCTTTTTGTTTTTCTTTTGCCTGTATCAGCTCAATCTAGAGCCATCCACATGCAGCAGTCACCAACTGCGACATCATTTGTATATATACATTTTTTGGATTGGTAACAAAGAATAAGGGAGGATGAAATAACTATTTCAAGCTTCTTAGCTCTCTTCAGCCAAACATACCCTTCTGAGATTCGAACCTCACTTTGGAGCGACAGGGTGCATCAAAAAACACTCAAGGTAAATCTCCTCCCCTTGTCTCTTCCGTCCCTGATACAGCTGACAAAGTGAGAAAGAGCCTGTGGCCTAGAGGTTAACACAGCTGAGACAGACTACATAGCTGTTTGGCTTTGCGTTCGTGGTCGTGCCTCATCTTCATGGTGGGTGTCAGTTTGCTTCATGTATGGATTGGAGGGGTTTAAGGTGGCTAATGATGCAGCTGTGGTCTGGCTTCTGGTTTGTGGTCGTGCCTCGAAGTCCAAAGAGCTTCCATTTTATGTGACTTCGCATTCCTACGCAACTGCCAAGATCAAAATTTAATCCCCACATGCTTCCAATTGAAATTCCACTCCAACTCTGCAGCCACCAAACACATCCTGAAAAGAACAGAATTGGCCCTAATCAGAAATGAACTTCACACAAAAAGATTCCTCCTAGACCGAATCAACAAAGATCTCCTCACACTTCACCTCAAACTCAGCAACAAGATCCACCCCGCACTTTGGGACAAATCCAAACAACTCGCCATCTGTAGAGCCAAAACACAGACCACCCTCAAGACAGACACACACAACAACAAACTCCGAAGACTACAAGAACACCAGAAACAAACTCCTCCTCCCTCACAGCCACACATGAAACAAACAGTGCATAACATCTCAGATAGGATCCTCACCAAAGCCGAAACCAATGTCCTTTCCAAAGGATTCAACTTTGCAGTCGCTCCCAAACACATCCCCACTGAAACCATTATATGCGGAGTTGAAACCAGCCTGACCAAAATCAACCCCGACGACGCTAACAGAATCAGACTCGAAATCACCAACATACTCTGCACCAGCAAGCCACCCAAAAGCAATTTACCCAAAGAGGAGCAGACAGCACTACTTAACCTGAAACAAGACGCCAGCATAATAATCCTACCAGCAGACAAGGGCAACGCCACGGTGGTCATGAATACATCTGACTACCAAACCAAATTAACCAATCTACTCCAAGACTCCACAT